>JAAXCT010002223.1:0-87622 GCA_012490785.1 Eragrostis nindensis
GACTTTGTCAATCTCGAGGATTGGCCCGCACAGTCTTCGAAGATGCTCATAGAGGTAGGGTTTGCGTACGTGCGTTTAGGGGTGAGTGTGCATGCGTTGTGAGTGTCTGAGTTGTACTGTGTAATTGCAAAAAAAAAAATCCCTTGAATCGAAAAGGAAACTAAAAGTCCAAATCTGACGACCAAATGCTATTCTTCCTGGCTATCACAGCTAGAGTCCGGATCAAGTTAAAGCTCCGATGTTTTCTTGTTGTTTTCCAGGTATAGATGCAAAGTTTTTGCTTCGGGCCAAAGGTAATCATGTCTAGTCGCCCAATTTGCGTGGACCACACCTTCTAGTTAGATATAAGACTATGCTGCGAGTGTTCTCTAATAAAATATATTTAAAATCTTAAGCAAATGTTTCAAATAGTAAAATATTTTACGACAATGTCCTATCAAATATCTCAATCTTGAATGTTGAGTTCTTAAAATTCGAAGCTGTGGGAAAAAAATTGCGCTAGCGAGTCTCTTAAATATATTACATTGACCTGGATTAAAAGATGTTGCTCCAGCTACTAATAAGCGCACACGTGATACATTTCGCAGGGGATGTGAATTGTGAAGTGATGATGGTTGCGGCTTCCTTAATTATACGAAAATCATCATGACGTTTTTTATTTTGTTCCTCTATCTGCTCATCAGTAATTAAAATGTTTGTTCGACAACTCAATAATTCAAACGTTGCTGCCGACGACGTTGATTACACCGTCGTGAGGCGTCATGAGCCATCCACAGCTTGGTGCTTGGCGTTCAACTTGACTCCTTGAATCTCACACAAAGAGGTTCAGAATTTGAAGTTACAGAATTGAAAAACTGCCGTTCACTGGAATTACACACGATTAACATTCTACAAATTGTTCCAAGCCGTCGAGCCAATTGTTCCACTAAACAAATGAACTGTTCTAAGCCGTTCAACCAATTGTTCCACCAAACAAACGGACTGATTCCAAGCCGTTGAGCCAATTGTTTCACTAAACAAACGAATTGTTCCAAGCCGTTGTGCCAATTGTCCCACTAAACAAACGAATTGTACCAAGCTGTTGAGCCAATTGTTCCACTGCACAAACAAATTGTTCCAAGCCGTTGAGCAAGTTTGTTCCACTGCGCAAAAAAATTTGTTCCAAGCTGGGACGAAGGAAAGGAGAGGCAGAGTGGAGGTAGGAGGCGGGGACATGGAGGCGTGACGGGAGGAGCGGGGAGGCGGAGACATGGAGGCGCGGGGAACAAGACCGTGGGCGCAACTGACGACGAGGATGGCCGGCGAGGGCCGCTCCTGTCCGGGCTCCGCTCCCCGCACGTCGTTCCCTGCCCTCGGCGCGAGTACATGCTCTTCCCTCCTCGAGTTCGCGCCCCGGGCTCGCGCTTGCCGACGAGGCGGCCAGGAACGGGGGCCGCCTGCCGGAGCGCGCGTACGCGGCGGACGTGGCGAGGGGGCCTCGTCTACCTTCACGGGGAGTCACAGCACTCGTGCACAGGGACGTCAAGGTGGCCAACGTCGTGGTCGCCGGCCGGGCCCGGACGGCCGGCCAAGATCGCGGACTTTGGTGTCGCGAGGCGTGTGGGCTGCGACAGCTCCTGCCCGTCCCGGCTCGCCAGCGTTCATAGCGCCCGAGGTGGCGCGCGGGGAGGAGCAGCGCACCGCGGCCGACGTGTGGGCGCTAGCGTGCACCGTCATCGAGATGGCCACCGGCGCCGCGCCGTGGAGCTTCGTCGACGACGTCTTCGCCGCCGTTCACAGGATCGGCTTCACGGACGCTGTCCGCGGGAGGGGGAAGCAGAAGGGCGCAGGGCTGAGCGCCTGCGCGCGGAAGAGATTAGCGGGATGGAGGGACTGAGGGAGGATTAGGGCGGATTAGCAGAGGATTAGAGCATCTCCAGCAGTTTCCCTAAAACTCATGCATCAAATCCTCCTATAGGGGAAGCATCAAATCCTGAAAATGGATTTGATGCATGGGTGCTCCAGCAGTTTCCCTAAACCTCATCCCCTCTCGTGGGTCCCACCATGCCACGTCACCACCCAGCCCTTCCACTTCCCTTCTCTCTCCCCGGCCAGTTTATCGAGCACCCGTCGAGCAGGGGCCAACCGCGCCGCGCCTCCATGCCCCACGGCATCACGCCGCCGGCCCACGCGCCCCGCAACGGCGGCGAGAGTTGCCGTGCTGTAGCGCGAGCGTGCAGGAGCAGCGCCGCGGGGGAGCTCGTCGCGGCCATTGCAGGTCGTCGCGGCGCCCGGCGCGACAAGGGGAGGGAAGGGAGGCCGCGGCGCAGGCGAGCTCCAGCGGAAGGCGGCGCGACGGCGGGATTGGGTAGCGACGGCGTGGGCTGGAAGACACGGCGGAGACAGCTCGTCGCGCGTGCCTGGGAGAAGAGCGGCGAGGCATGGAGGCATCACGTCGCCCCGCGGGCCGCGCGTGCGCCCACGCGCCGCTGCACAAGTCTGCTCACCGCACGGCCGCAAGATCCGCGAGCTCGGCCCATCGGGGAGCAATGGCGCGTTGGGTCGACGACGACGACGACGACGGGCGAAGCACGACGGCGCTTGCGAGCAGGCCAGCGGCCACGGGCGCGCGTAGATGCAGTTCGGGCGCGGCTCCGGTGGGCGCAGCCTCTTCCCCGGGCGCCTCGTCGGCGGGAATCATGGCGCCGATGGCTCCTCCATGGCCACCGGACTCCAAATCGGCCCCATGGGGCGGTGTGCCATGACGCGTCGATTTTGGGGCTCGGCGGACGGCGAGCGGCGGGGCTCCGGCGAGATTTGGTGGCGGCGGGCTCGCCGGAAGTGGAGGCGGGAGCGGGAGTTGCACGCGCGGGAAGGAGGAAGGGAAGGAAACGGTTTCGCGCGTCGGGTAGTTGGAGTAGGGAGAGGTGAGCGATCCCCTCTATTCAGGGGATGGAGGGGAGAATTTGATGCATGGAGTAAAAGAGGGGATGGGATAGGGGAACTGCTGAAGCAGGTTTTTTTGTCCTCCCATGCATCAAATGGTATTTTTTTTAGGATAGGGGAGAGAAAGGGGACTGCTGGAGATGCTTTTAGGGTGCGGAGAGACGTCTTCACGATTATTGAGTTGTACTCCCTCCGTCTCAAAATATAGTGTATATCTAGTTTTATCCTAAATCAAACTTTTTGAAATTTGACCAATAATATCTAAAAATATATATTATTTTAAAGTAGAGAGTTATATATCATGAAAGTTCATTTCAAAATGAATCAAGTAAAAGCATTTTCATGTTGTCAATCTTTATGATTTTCTAGATATTATTGGTCAAAGTTCAAGAAGTATGACTTAGTACAAAACTAGATGTACACTATATTTTGGGAGGGAGGGAGTAGAGATTTAGGATTACGTACCGCCCATATTTTTTTGAAACGAGGCCTTCCCCACCCCCAGCCTAAACAGACCGGGGGTCTAAGTTTTTACAGAGCGTTCAAAACAGCAGAGAAAGGGAAAGCGGAAAGTTCGCCCACCAACCGGCGCCTCACACCCCCCTGAAATGAAACGGCTCTCCAGGATCATGTCAGGGGGGAGAGGTAGGCATTACTAGAACCATTACAGGAAAGCAAAGTCCAAGCATTAAAGCAACTAACAACGCTAAGGGAAAACTAGAGCAGGTTTGTCCACTTTTGTATGTGGTCAACACCCTTCTGGACGAGGTCTTCAGCCTTCTGCTCGTGGCGACAGGTCCTCCACACTATCTTCATCGTCCACCGTCTCGTCCCTGATAGTTGGCAGCATCGCGCGCCTCCCTTGACGACGCATCACACCAATCGCAGCTTGTAACATGGAGTTGGCTCCAGTTTGAATCAGCTCCTGCATCTCGCTCTTGAACAGACCTGTCCAATATTTCAAAAAAGCGCAAGCATGGAAGATTATATCACAGGGTGTTTGATTAGGATCTTGTCGATGCAGGCCTTGTTGCGTGCTTTCCCACTGACCAGCAGATTGCTGCCAAACCTGTCAAGTAAATCTGCTTGCCACCCGGCAAAGCATTCTTGATCCAAACCCATACTGATCATAGGATGACGGTCTGCACTTGGAACCAAAACAGGAGGCTACAATCCGCAAACCGCTTCATCACCGGGCAAGTAAACAGGATATGGTCAACAGTTTCATCCTGGTCACAGAAGTAGCATGAGGATTCCCCCATGCCAATTTCTCTTAATCATGTTATCTTTGGTTAAGATATTACCGTGCCATATTGACAGCAGACTTTTTAGAGCAAAGTAGAGGTACGGGAACAACTGATATTTACTGAACAGTGGTACACAGCATTGCAACTGTTGTGATATAACAGTGTTGGAATTATGTGGGCTAGGCTCATTTATATTTCCAATAATTCCTGAAAAATCTCAAAGGCCCATTCTTTAGCCATAACAAGCTCTGCTGCCCCTGGAGCGAAGGAATGAATGTGGGGGCCAACGGAAGAATTGGAGGAGGCGGCACACACGTGGCAAAGAATCAGAGGGTCAACAGCCCAAGGAGCTGGTCATGCCCTCACCTAGCCGCGCCCTCACCTCCAGCCGCAGGTCCACTAGCAATTATTTGCTCATTAGCTTAGAAAAGATTAGATCTGAAGTTTCAAGAAGTAATTAGAGGGATAAAATCTTAAAACTCTCTCGCTCTCTCGTGGTGCCGCTCTTGTGCCGCCGCCAAGCTCGCCCACTACCGGCATCATGCCACCGGCAACCTCCCAGCGGGCCGAGGGCAGCAGCCATCAGGCTGCCGCTGCCTCTCTCCCGTCCTCCCTTCTTTCTCTCAATTTTTTAATTTCTCCATCATCTCCTTCATAATTTTCCCCCAGTTTTCTCTGAGCCATAACAGATTGCATGGGCGAAGGAGATGTGGACATGAACCGATTTGCTTCCCGTAATAAATTTTAACTCTTTTTTAGTTTATAATGTACGTTTTAGATTAAAACTGACCTTCTAGTAAGAGAGCTTAGAAAATCTGGATTAGGAAACCCTTTTCAGTGGTACATATACCTATATGTGAGAGGAAGGTGAAAGGTTAATGTTGTTTCTGCTCAAACTTGGTAATAAAAAAATTGGAGTCGTGCTCATTTACCAACTGCCAATGAAAAGTTGGTAACTTCTCCAAATACCTAGTTTCAGGCGACAAATGTAACCTCGATCTAATGGACCGTTGCCATCAATAGTTGGAACCAGAAGGAGTTCTGTAACTTTAAATTTAGAGCTGCAAACCTAAAAAGTTTGGCTTTAAATATATAGGCCAAAATTGTGGTTCCCAAATCGCATTTGGAAAACAAGATCTTCATTCATGCACGAGGGAACCATAATTTTGCCACGATAATAATCGTATACTTTTCTCTAAATTCTTCACGGGTCAGATTTAGAAAAACGAGAGCACAGGGGTGGCCAACGAGGTCATACCTGACACCCGATGGGAAGTTGTGGATATGGGACTCGCTTTTGCGTGTCATCTGTGTGCCCTATCCTCCTTGTGTCATGATTGCCACCGAACTTGTCATTGGGCAGTTTACGGCGATCCTTGGGCGCTGTACTTGCTGGCGATGGCTTAATCTTGGGCGCTTTAACTGCATCACTGCGCACTTCCCGCTTCTGCTGTGACTCTTCCTGGTCTGATAATTGATCACCAGTCTAGGGAACTTCCCCTCCTTATATCTTGCGCCGGATAATTCACCAGGTCTTTGTACCTTCCTGTCTTTATATCGTTGAGCGAACACCAACGTACCTCATACTTCGGTGACTGGCCGTCGTCTGATAGTTCACCACACCTGGGTACCTTCCAGTCATTATATCATGCAGTGAATACCAACGTACCTCATACTTCGGCGACTTGTTCGTCGTCCCGCTCTTTGGCTGTGATGACTACCAGCTGTTTACTCATTCGAAAACATTCTGCATCTGCCCTAGTGGCCATATATACTAGAAGTAATACATCAGGATGAGAACACATTTACCATTGAACTCTCTCTACATATAGGAGGTAGTACTATACCATCTCTGCTAATAACTACTCTGAAACAACTGCCCTAAAGTGTTGTAGTCTCAAGTCCGTGGGCATTACAAATCGTCCACCTATTTATAGATCGAGACACCCAGGACAGGCCTTTGGTCTTTGAGTGCTCTCGTTTCATTGCAAATATTATGCACCTATCTGGTATACCCAGGTGCCCACTTAAAAGTTTTTTTTCTTTTTTAAGACTCTGCCCACGTAAAAGTTACTTGGGAACAAATGCCACAGGAATATAATCCTTGGAGATTTGCTTGCCTTCAGTCGACTGAGATCCCGTAGTGGTCTCAGTCGAATTTTCTGACCGCTCAATTGCGATCAAACGGTTGATGGCTGTTCTGTTTTTGTGGGCGCTCGTTTGTTTCCCGGCTCGAACGCGCACTGCCCTTTGGCCCGTGTGGAGCGAATTGGGCCTTTTCTTGTGGTTAATTAACCTCTATGTGTTAGGTTTTGGTTGCGTAGCAGCATTTGCATGTCATGTGAGGCAATTTCAGTACAAACACTTGGGTTCTAGGCACAGGTTAAATTGGTTGATTATATTTTGGATTATTTTCGTTCTTTAGTATAAGAAATGTTTATTTTGTACATGTACTTGGGTTTCAGGCTTGTCAATTCGTGTTTTCTTAAAAAAAATGTACGGTTTCAGCATGTGTGCACTAGAGTTTTTGGTTTGGCTTTTTTGCTTCTTTGTTCCCTCTTGTATTTGTTGCAAATATTTTCTAAATGATATTTTAGTTACAGAATTTCAGAATAGAATGTAGTTCAGATTAACAAATATGTGTTGCCTGTTAAATATGTTAAAGCACATACTGTGTCTCTGTGTGCTGTTAATGATTTCATGTTTATTTTGTAAAATAGTTTTTTTTAGATCCTCACCATGGAAAGAGTTCGGAGAAAGCATAGTGCTTTTGGAGTGAGTCGATAGATGCCAACTTCATTGTCTCAGGGTTACATGAGGAGTTTGTAGGAAGCAAGAAGCAATATCTGTTCCAGAATAATGATGTTTTTTCGGCTTCTTCAGGAAATTTGTACGTGTATTTTTTTTTTAATCTTTGCACTACCTAGGCATGTGGCCTTAAACTTTAATCTATGCCTTCTGGCTTTATATTTGTTATTTTGTTGACTTGTTTGTCATTGTTTTCTCAGGCTTGCAATACTCTTTGGCAAATTCTTTCTGGTGGTGCCTAGGTAGTGCAAGCTTGCTATGATGCTCTTCTATTGTAACCCATTAGCCACCCCACATACTATTTGAACATGAACTGAACGCATTTGTACATTTTGAGTAGTTAACAGCTGTGCTATAAATTGTTGTGTTAGATTACTTGGGTTCACGAGCATCACTATGATGTACTCATATTGCTCCCATCTGAATCGCCCTAATGTTGATGCATTTGATCTTCCCTTAGTTTAACTACTTTGCATGCTAGTCAATGTGATTGGCTTGTTCATGTTTGGTTGGTGGCTACTCTCAATGCTACCTTTTTTGATTGGATCCTGAATATGCAAATGATGTGAATGTAACTCAAGTTAAATTATAATTACTTTCAGATCATAATATTTTACTGATATTATATTGTTTTTACATATTAATTAGAAGTTGTAATTTTAGTTGTTTGGCATATAAATTTTTTTATGATATTCCTTTGTGTGCTAAAACTACAATGTGTCATATTCTCATCCTGGTTTATTCTTTATGGCAACCAAATTCAGTCTATTAGTTTCCATTAACTATCCTACAGTCCCTTTAAAATTAGCTCCTGCAAGCTTGCTATGATGCTCTTCTATTGTAGCTCATTAGCCACCCCAAATACTAGGTGAATATGCTCTTCTATGTCTTTGCAGCTCATGCTTCAGTCTTCTGGGGCATTATCACCTAACTGCTGTCACAAAGGTAGGAAGCATAGGCCCATATGCTTGGAGTATAGGTGAGTCCCTTGGCAAGCTGTTGTTTTTGTTACCTTGGATTGTTAATCTTGGTTCAATAGACTACTGTAGCTTCAGCATTGATTCTCCTATTTCCTGTAATTTCAGAGCCTTGTAAGTTTCTAAACTGAAGGTTGCCCTAGCAGTAATGTAAATTGTTTCATTTGTCCCGAGTTTCTGCTGGAATGGTATCATACATCTCTATCCCATAGCTGCAGCATGGCCCTGTTTCTCCTAACTGGAAAATAAGAATGTATATGTTTCATATTGTTTTCTTTTGATTGTAGTTGTAACATGTATGAAAATTTTGGTATAAGAGTAAAAATTATTACCACATTACATAAAATTTACAACATGCTGATATATTGTAATATGAAATTAATTCATACCTTAATATTTGTGGAATGCTTTCAGGTATTAGATGAAATTATTGATATTTACATCACACGTGCTAGTGCTGTAAATGTGAGGCACAAGACCATGTTCAGTTTATCATGTTAGATGTGATAAAGTTCTTATAGTGATACCTCCATTGTTTTCCTGTCCATTTGTCTATCATCGATGTAGAATCAATAGCTGAGTTATTTTTCATCAATGATTTTTTTAGACTTTTGATTCTCTGTAAACAGTGAAGTATATGTATCAATTTGCATAATCTGCATTGATTAATGGGTCAGAGCTATGTAATCTAACTTCATCTTGAAATCCCTGTCTGGGTTCCATTTCTTCGTAACATTTTTCTGGCCAAGTATGTGTAAAGTCTTGTGTTTGCCTTCACTGTTACCTGTGCCTTTTGAAGTGCATGCACTCTGATTATTGCTTCATGTGAAAAAGTAATGTCAAATCAGGGATAAATTACAAGTATTTGGTATTAATATATATCAAAACATACCTTATATCTTGAGATTGAACTACTAGTGACTTCTTGTTTGTTGAAATAGTGTTGATTGTTGAACCCTGTGTTCAACATTAATTTTCTGTATCCAAAGACATGATTAGTTCCTAACTTTACATAATCTGTCCCCAAATTCGAAATCTCAAAACATACTTTTCTCCAAGAAAAAACTCAAACATAGTTCCCAAGGATAGTGACTCAGTGAGATCCACGTTGAAGATCCAGAACATGTCAGTATGAACTCACCTTTTGGCTTTTGATTTTCATTCAGAGCTTTCTCCTCATCCCTCTAGATTCTGTTTTGGTGCACTTGTATCGCCACTCTATTTTCTCTCTGTTTCTTACCGATTTGGTTTTGCCTCTGGTGCTGATCCACGTGCCTACGGCCACATCTAATAGCTACGGACCCACACAAAAGCACAAGCCCAAAATTTTGAATTTTTATTACAAGGTCAAAATAAGAACAATAAAAGGCCCAGAGCATTGAAACCAAAAACTGTAACACGGGTTCCATTGTAATCAGGCCACAAATCTACCGGGTTTCTTCTCATTTGGCGGACCCGTATACAAAGGAGTCCAGTCCATTCTCCACCGCAGCTCACCACAGTTTGGCATGGGTTGTTTTCTGCGGACGCTTTGTTCTTAATCCAGCGGTAGGAAAAATGTGACTGAGACATTCACCAATTCTCAGTCACCTGAGCTGGCGACAGACCCTAATCCTTGTGAAGTCATTGAGCCAAAAAGATACGGTTTGTTTTCAGAGATGAGGGGAATATATTATCGGGGCAGCTAGCTGGACAAGTGTTTCTTTTTTTAGATAATATAAAATTCGTTCAAGCCACAATAACAAAAAGGGCCTGTAGGGGCGGCCCAAAACAGCCTGTAGGGGCGGTTTAGGTGAGCCGCCGCTGTGCAAGTGTCGTTACAGACATCAGTCTGTAGCGGCGGTTCCTAAATCCGCCCCTACTGTGGACCCTGTAGAGGCGGACAACATTGTAATCCGGCCCTACAGATGGACTCTGTAGGGGCGGACCTCAATGTCTTCTGTCCCTACAGATGGACTCTGTAGGGGCGGACCACAATGTGAGCCGCCCCTACAGAGTTAACCTGTAGGGGCGGATTACAATGTTGTCCGCCCCTACTGCTTCCGACATGGAAAAAAAAATTATAAAGCATTTCCTATTTTCAGAATTCACCACCTGCATACAACTCAAACCATCAGAATGTACACATGCACCAGAATGAAACCAACTCATACCATCAAATCACCTCATTTCAGCATGTCACCAAATCACCTCATTAATTTCATAATGTCACCACATCACCTCATTTGAATCCAACATTACAAATACATCACAAGTTTACAAATTATGACATTGTTTCAGCTAAGGTCTATATCATAATCTTCATCATCTTCCGTCTCAGGCTGGTATGGGCGTTTCGCACCACCCCACTGACAAAGCCTCCTATGGTTCTTCCCTAATAAGCCCTCGTGATCAAAGAACTTACCTCTTGGATGGATCACCTCATTCAACACAAACCGACACATGCAGGCCACGATGGAGTACAAATTCTTATCGCTCATATGAACATCAGGCTTGTGTGTCCCCGCCTTCATTTCTTCTAGCTTTTGCTCCGCGAGCCACTTCTTTTCTAGCCTCTTTTCTTTCTGCAAGTGCAAATGGAAGAGTGTATTAATGAAAGAATGATTCAAGCAATTACAAAGAATATAAAACTGGTATAAACAAAGACCAACATACCTCTTCATTGCTCTCATATTCGATTCTGCTCAAGTGTTCGGAGCTAGACCTTGCAAAGGAGCATGTATAGTAGCCACAATGGACACTACCAAACTCTTGTTTCATACACTTTAAAATAGAGTAAACAGAATACAAGTTAGATCGGCATATCATTGATATTAAGATAAAGACATAGACTAGGAGGATAGACGTGTTACCGGAAATTTATGATAGAAGAACATATGCTTCTTTCGTTTTGGGTTGTGTTACCCCCCCCCCCCCCCCCCCCCTGCTTTGACATAGTGCTCGTAAGCGCTGGTCAATCAACAAAAGCGCATTGTTAGGTAAAGTTAAGAGTCACAAATTGTAAATGTAATGATTAACATCTTACCAATCTAAGACGGTGATAAAATGAGCATAGTACTTCTTTTCCACGTCAGCACTGTCGAGCACACAAAGGTACCCGTTCGTCGGGAAAAGAACTATACAGATCCAGTGGTTGCTACAAAAATGATCGTGTTTGTTAGTATTTCATGTATCTTTGACCATTTAGCACGAGACAAAGGCAGTGGTCGAAGTGATCGAACTTACTTGAAGTTGTAAGGAGCAAAAATGAACTTCCTGTCCTGCCACTTTAGGAAGCAATTACATATGTAAGTCGCAACTTGACCCCTAGCTGCTATTGTCATTTGCTTTTTATTGCAGCTAGCTCCAGTTTACTCTTACCCATGAACTCTGGCCTACTTTCATTTATTTCAGGGTTTATTGCGCCTTGACGAATCATGTGCGGGTTCAGGTACCCAACCTTCCAACGTTTTTTTGCTTCAGGATATTCCTTACGTTGGGACACCGCGCCCATCCTACAAAGAAAACAGATTGTAGTCGTTTAGTACTATAACAAAATGCTCATATGTGTTTCGATATGTGAAGGGGAGGAGGCACTTACATGCACCATATGGTTACCCAGGTGATGTCCATCCTGCCAAGGCAAAACATACTGTGAACATCGTCGAAGTCCAACATCAAATAGTTGTGTTCCGGATCGTCAACAGTGTTGAACACCTCCGGAAGAATCCGGCAAGTGATCATCTGTAGGGGCGGCTCACAATACGGGCCGCCTCTACAGACCTCTGCCTCTGTAGGGGCGGCTCACAATGTGGGCCCGCCGCTACAGATGCCCAGTAGCGACGGACTGTTAGCTGTTGCCCCGGGACGGGCCTGTAGAGGCGGATTTCTTTCATAGCCGCCGCTATTCTCTTTTGGGTTGCGTCGCTACAGACCCTTTTTGTTATAGTGAGCCTTCTGCATGCACGCACCTTATAACAATTATTACAGCATCATATCGTCGATATGTATTTTTTTTGCTTTTGCAAATGAAGTAAAGCAACTAGGAGAATTAGGTAGCGACTATTCTGCAACAAGAAATTAATAATTTAATACATAAAATATTATCTTCTCAATAGGTGGGCACCAATAGAATATCACATCTGCACATATATGGAATCAAACGTGTTTATTCACAAAATAAATGAATCAAACGTGCATGTTTACAATTAATGCAAAATGAAATTACCAGATTTAATAATTGCACATACATCTCCCTATATGTACTCATAATAAAAATAACTTGGTTGCTTACACATCAATGAATCCCATTTTCCAAAATTATAATTCCATGGCTAGGGATGAAGTTTTTTGAAAACCCTTTGGACATAATTAATATCTAGGTTATTTGCCACAAGTCACGATACCATGGTTTATTGTTGGGACATAGTGACCAAAATGTTTCCATCTAAATTATCTCTCACAATTCCCAGTGCCTTTGCTTTTCCAGAGGACAATATTCACTAAGATTCTTTTTTTTTTTTTGCGATTACAGAGTAAAACTCAGACACTCACAACACAGCACACTCACCCCTATGAATGCACATACGCAAACCCTACCCCTATAAGCATCTTCAAAGACTGAGCCGGCAAATCAATGAGTTGTATTAAAGATTCGTCACTAATTAAAGATTGTTCCAACAATGAGTTGTATTAGCATGACCAAAGTAGGAGAGCATTGTACCGTGATACACATGATAGCTCGTGTGAGCATAACTAAAGTGTCAAAAGATATCTTGGCATGAGCTGCGCCACACATGATCACAACACTCATTGTTGGAACCACCTTTTGCGAGTAATGTCGTCCTAACTCATGCTTTATGCTGAAACCAATTATTTCTTGAACCATCTTTTTGTAAGGATAGTGTTGGCATGATTGATGTTCACGTTTGCCAACAAGTGCATCAATTCGATCAGATTAATTCTAGGGGTGTTAGCGCTTTGAGCAATCAGGGGAGGAGCTGATACTGTCATTTCATCCGAGATATGCTTCTCTCCTTTGGACTCTCGTCCTTGTAATCTTTTTGAGAGAATTCCAGATTAATTGGCTGTTTGCACTTTGAGTAATCATGTTTGGGTTAGGTGCGTTTATTTTCTTGATTGATCTGCAGAATCCAGTGTAACACAAAGTAATTTCATTTCTTTAGTCCTATTACAATACATTGATATGTTTTTTTTAAAAAAAAAGTGTGTGATGGCAGACTTATTATATACACCACAGGGTTATGAAGGTGATGTCTATCTTGCCGAGACAGAACATAGTGTGCAAGGTGTCAAAACAGAATCCTAGTCCACCACCCACCACTAGAAACAATTTGCAGCGGGAGGCCACTAAGTGAGGCCCGCCATGGACCACTAATGGCGGTCCTCTTTTTGCCCGCCACTACATTCGTTTGCTGACTGTCACTACAAATCATATTTGTAGTAGTGTGGAATCAATAGTATTTGTTATTGTACAAGCATTTATTCATATTTTTTATCTTCACGCATGGATGATAACATATACTATTTATCTATATTTCTATTGGATTTGTTTTGTCTTTTAGTAAGGAATAAAAGTATGGATGGATGGCTACTCAGAAAATTGAACTTGTTTCATGGCTGCTTAGGAAGTATAGCTTTTTCAGTTGCCTACACGTAATTTCGCCATCGAGCTACCAGGGGCCCTAGTCTTTGAGTTCCGTCTAGTTCGAATATTTGTTTAGTTATATTCTAACCCCAGACATTAGCCAAAACAAACCGATGGTGTAAAATCGTCAAGTGATCACAAATATCATTCGCCTGCCTGGAGTGTCCCACATGTGATGCAACTTGGCAAGTAATTCCTTAGGAAATTATTCCAAAGGAATACAAATACTTTTTCAGGCAATAGATTGTTATAGTCTATAAAAACTCTTACGACCTTTCTGCCTAAATCTAGATTGAGTAGTGCTACATCTACAAACAAGTTTTACTTAAATTTTAAGCATCGATGACATGGCGAAACATGGTTTGTTGCGTGATTTAGAATTAGCATAATTCAAGGAGGCACTTCACTCATGTCACACCCGGTTTCAGTGAGACAACCGAATGCACACCACATATATGCCAGGATCAGTTAAATCGTACATGCAGCGACAAATAGTGAAATACTATTATTACAATGCTAAGTTAACGGTAAACATTTATTACATAATGACTTATGGTCTAAAATAGAAATATCAGAGTAGCGAATATTAAACTAGCGAAGCGAATATCCCATCTTCCACAGGCGATTGTCCGGGGGCAAACACCAGCCTAGTATGGAGCACCCGGGTCGAAGTCATCATAGTTGTAGTCCACATCACCTCCATCGTCTGAGCAGCGGTTATATCCAAACAAAGAGTGGGAATAGCAAGTGTGAGTACATGTCATACTCCGCAAGTGTAGGAAAAATATGACATGATGGCAAATATCAAGAAAAGCTGACACATAGTTTACTGCACTATGCAAGACACATTTACAAAAGCAACCTATTTACTAGATGTAATCTCCAAGCTCCAACAAAACCAACATCAAGGAATAGCTCATCAGATTACCCCATCCGACTACCGACTCACTAAGTTCCAACCACTTGGCTACCAAGACAAACCAAACCAACCATCCATCCCACTAATCGCAAAGAAGTCCAAGCTCGCTCTTGACCGTGAGCACGGCTATCATGACAGTTTTTCCTTGCAAGGTTTGCACACATTCACCACGAGTCAATGTTATCCCTTTTTGCTTTACACTACAAGGTGTCAAGCCAGGTAAACATTGAATAGCCTTTCAATAGCGTCTCATACCCTGTAAACACCCGCTAGGATTCGCTACAACGGACAAGTCCATTATACCTTGCCAGCCGTAGCCCCCATTTGCGCCACAACAACAACCAATGGTGCTACAATAAATAAAAGATAACTATTTAATTAGCTAAGCCGCACCTATTTAAGCCATGTGGTTGCGCTGTTCAGCCAGGTTAGGTGCCGTCGTGCACGAGACTATGGTTTGTGCATGTACCTGCTTAGATTCTAAGGACCGGTTCATAGAGCATGTAACCCGGCATAACCGCGCCATCACAAGGCTGGTAATGGGACAGCTTGGCCAATTAATTAGATGTTCTCTTATTTCTGTGGCACCATTTGGTTGTTCGAGTGGCGCAAAAGGGGGCTACGGCCGGCAAGGGAAAATAGACTTGTCCGTTGTAGCGAATCCTAGCGGGTGCTTACGGGGTAGGAGATGCTTTGTAAGGGCCTCGTAGTGATCTCCTGGCCGCATACCTAAGGAAGTGTGCAGTGGCATAATGGAGATTCATTCACCGACGGGTGACTAAATCACGACTTATGGGTAAAGTGGTGCAACCTATGCAGAGTGTAAAACTGTCTTGACAGCCGTGCTCACGGTCACGAGCGAGCTTGGACTTATCCATGATTAGTTGGTTGGTTTGGTAGTCGGGTGGTGGGAACCCGATGAGTTGGTAGCCAGATGGTGGGAATCTGGTGAGTCTTGGTAGCCAGGTGGTGGGAACCTGGTGAGCACTTGCTGTTGGGAGTTGTCATTACATCTAGTAAATAAGATGCTTTTTTATATAGATGTGTCTATATTAGGATTGCATAAATGCAGTATTCTCAGTTAAGCCTTTCTTGATTTAGCCATGCATGTCATACTTTCCCACACTTGCTGAGTACGAAATGTACTCATGCGCTTGCTTTCTAAATATTAAATGTTGCGCAGTGAGGAAGACTACATTGAAGACGGTACAGAGAAGGTCGCCTTACCGCCAGTAGATGGCCTGTGGAGCGCCCTGGAGTTTCTTCTTACGCTGACGTGTTTTACTCTGGTTTGTTTTATTTAAAGTTGTTTTAGTCGTTATAGAACTGTTTATCACTATGATGTTGCTACATGTATGATAAAACAGATCCTGGCATATATGTAGAATAAATTCGATTTATGTATATAAAAATCGGGTGTGACAGGTTTGCATGATAAATGGGTGGCACTCACCATATGATCCTAAGTGATAAAGAAAGACGTAGTATACATTTGGGAGAACAACGAGATAGAGACAAAGCTTCCTATATGTTTACCTAGTATTTACTCTTCCTAGTAGTCAAGTCTACAAAGGTTATCTACTCTAGCTAAGATCATACACATACAAGTCATGTTATTTCGGCCACGGATGTGCTAGGGCTAGTGAACCGATGTTGCTAGTTCACCCTAGGGAACCACCCGCTATAATTAAGACCCTTCCTGTCCAATCCGAACGTCGTGGATTACAGAAACCGGTGTAGCTGTCACACACACTCGCGGCTACCATCCTCCGTAGGGTTGTGTGCCAAACGTGCATAGGCTAAGTTCTAAGTGCCACACTTACAACCTGCCTAGAGGAACTACTCTTGATCAACGGAGCCGTCCTATCTAAGAATAGAGCATGCCATCTCCGACGGAGGCACTCTCTCGTACTCTTTAGACAACAATCACGAATCCCACAACAAGACTTCTACGAGCACTTACTTAACCGAATAAATAAACTAAATAGAAAAAAACTACTAAAAGAAATAAATAAAGATAAACTAAATATATAAATATATATTAAATAAAATAATATTTCCACAAGAGTTAAGATACAAAGAACTATACCAGAACTCGAGAAGACTCTGAAAGCTCGAGCGAGCTCTCACTCTACTCTACTCTACTCTAACTCCCAAAGTAACTACTAAACAAGAAATGAAATGATCACTTTAATGAGGTGCGAGTTGCTCCACCGCCGGCCAGGGGTATTTAAAGCTTTCATATGACAGTTGGGATTATATAGTCGAAGCTGGAGTGGCGGGGCCGCCAAGTCAAGCCGGCCGGCATAGTAAGGGGGCCGGCCGGCCGTCCCCTGTGGCGGTTGGCCACCGCTCTTGCCTGAACGCTCCAGATCATCTCCTGATGGCGGTCCAAAGGTCGGCTACCTCGTGGGGACGGCAGAGGTGGAGTAAGGGCCACGTTTTGGCCTATTTGGCCCACCTTCTAGAATGTCGGTTGAATCCTCCTGAGTGGGCTTTGGTTTCTGCGTTGTGGGTCTGTTTGCAGCCCACTAGAGGAAGGCCGAGGCCTGGGGCCACCTTGTGGGACCGGCCGGCCTATGGGTGGGGCCGGCCGGCCTGTGTTTGTGCTAGCTGGCCCACTTTCCTCTATAATTTACTCCTGCATCTAAATATTCACCAAAACTTGTGGAGTAGTATTAATTCTAACTACTATGCACAGAACGGTGACATGCCTTTATTTACTGGTAGGGTGGTGTCAAAACATGGTTTAACGACCGCCAACAATGTCTACATTTAAATGGATCAAAGTCCGTACAAAGCTAAACAATAATATATGGGTAGTGTGACACACAAGAAAAGGGATAAACTCTAATATGTCATGTCAGTCATCTTATTATCTCCTTGGTGTACAAAGCAGGCACAGGATATGTCCTTATTGACTAAATCATACATTTTTCTTTGTTCCTACAATTTTACTGTATCTTCTGTATATGCCAGACCATGCAAACGGGTTTTAAGGGTAACAAGATAAGAAAAGGAATAATAGGTTGTTGTCCTAACTTTATTTATCGATTTTCTCTCTATTGCAGGTTAATAAGGAGAAACACACAGCATGAAAAGATTCCATATGTTATTTTGTTTCACCAGCATTTTACATATCTTGGCTTGGGCATTCGCTACCATTTTTTGTGGTAAGTCAGGTCCCTATAAAATAACATGAAAAAAATTACTCATCTTAACTGCAAAATTGTGTGCTATAATTGAATTGTAATGCATGTTTTCCACAATACTTAACATATATACAGAATATTGTCTTGATTAGCCTACCCTGGACAATGTCTGTGCCATCTATTCAACAAATTACTATAGAACCTTCTCTATCAGTCACATTTTTTTTCTGCTGCTGTGGGCCTAAGAGCCTTGATGTTCAGTGGATGTTTCATAGAGCGTATGTTATGGTAGGCTGAAGCCTTCAAAACTCCGTATATCTGCTGCTGTATATCTGTTTCTATATTATTTTTTGTGTAGATAAATTCAAAACGTCAGCTGCACTTTTTACAAGTTTCTACAATAATAATAAGTATGCTTCCTGTGTTATGCTGTTTTACTTGGTACAAAATTTGATCACTATTTGATAGAGTGAGTTGAATCATTATGCTCAGCTCCGTTCCTCTCACGGTTTATTTCATTTCAAAATTATAATGTGCTTAGCTATGCAGATAAATTGCAGACCTTTGAGTCTGAAATACATAGATGCATGATAGATTGTTTAATAGTGCGAAACACAGGTAGCAAGACCTGATGAGTTTGATATATATATATATATATATATATATATATATATATATATATATATATATATATATATATATAGGTACCCTATATAACTCCCTTGGTGTGAAATAATATTTCACACCCCAACCAATCAAACCAGCCACGTCACACCTCACCCAACCCACCAGCAAACTAACTGGATCAAAACCTGGACGCACCAGCCCTAAAACCATCCCGAGAACCAGCCAATAAAAAACCTGAAAAAAAAAACCGGGACCATTTTTTACAAGCACAAACATACACCAGACCAAATTGTAAAGATTGCATTGATTTCGTGCTCAAGCACGCACGGCCTGGACCTTTCTATTTAACAGTACGTGATTAACGCAAATAACTATGGGTATTTATGGGCCCGTGATAATGAAACGAGGCTTTCCATTCATCGTTGTTGCAATTCCGGCGATTGAGGCGTCCAGGTCTGCCTCGGCCTCTCGACGGGGGCGGCAGTGGCTTCGTCCATCTCGACGGCGGCGGCGGCAGTGGCTTCGTCCATCTCGACGGCGGCGGCGGCAGTGCTAGCTCCGGGTATCCATACCTCGACGGCGAGGTGTGCAGGTCTGTTTCGTCCTCTCGATGGCGGCAGCAATTGTTTCGTCCATCTCGACGGTGGCGGCGGGTTTGCTTGATCCTTCTGGAAGGCACAGTCGTGATCCTGGTAGCCGCGTTGCAGACTAGGTACCTGGCAAGTTATTCAATTGTTTTTAAGTCTTTTGCGATCTTATAATTTCCTCACCTCTAGACGAGCTTGAATTTTCTAATCTTGCTGTTGATTTTTCGCTTACGATGGACAGAGGGATCGGCTTGGTTGACAGCGCCCGAGAACAAATAGAAGGTGTTGAGATTCATATATGCAGATTCAATTAATGATGTATTTGTTCTTGTTCGAACCACATCTTATTCGTTCTCCAAATGTAATGCTCGTTTTTTTTCGCTGGTCATGTAAGGTTCTGTTCGTCCATCAGGATCTCGAAGCCCGATTTTACCACCACGCTGCACGAGCTTCATTGCCAATGGATCAGGACGGTAAGAGCCCAATCTCCTCACAAGGTACACAACCAATTTTCTTTTCTCCAACCAGAATTTTGAAATATCTGCACCGCCTGACGGAAAGCGGATCTAAATTTTCAATTCGTTTGACTGCTCGAAAAATCCTAGGCACTCGATTAGCATTGTTGAACCAGCTTTTGTTGTTTACAGATGGAGTGCAGGATCGCCATGTCACAAACCGGCAATTGTGCTACGGAATTGCGACTGGTTCGTCCCCGTTGGAGCCGGTGATTAGTGCGCCCCCTTCGACTCGACGGCCGCCGTGCTTCTTGCAGCCTCCTCCTCTGGCAAGGTACGCATTTTTCCCCCTCTTTTTGTGATCTTGAAATTTCTTCGCCTCTGGACACAATCGATTGAAAAACTTAATGTCTGTTGTTCTGTGTGTATGTGAGATTCGACCAGAACATGTTGAGAATTCCAGGTACATTTACAGAGAAACTAGCACGTATTCCATCAAATGGAATCGATCACATATAATTGTTTTCCCATATCCGTGCTCCTTGTTTCTACAGATACCATGCCTGTTGGTGCATGCAGGCGAGAGATTGGGATTCAATTCCATCGACTGGTGCATGTGGCGCGACGGGAGCAGTGTGCAGGATCCAATACTGCCTAGTTCTTCTCAATGCATTGATGTTGATAAGATCGGGCAGAATAGAATAGAAGATAAGCAGAATAGCTTACTGTACTGTATCTTTCTTCTATTCAAATATATTAGATTCAAGGCACACCGATGCTCCAGTGCCTCGATACTTCTCGGCAATAAAGCAGTTCTCTCAAACAGAATTGTACCTATTTTTTGTGAGACAAATGTACTTGTTTTGTGATCTCAATATGTAAAACTTTACCATCACACAAGATGGAGAATGAAATAATAATTTGTTCCAACTATAATCGCTCTGTTATAGTTTCTTTCAGAATGGTAAGTCATATTGGACATCCATGTTTTCGCTCATCCATCATGATTTTTGGATATATGTTGATAATCACAAAGTCTCCATGAAAACTTTGTGATCACACTTCATTTTGTTTTTCTGATCACGCTGTTAGCATTTTATGATCACAACTGATGACCACTTGGTTCGAGCGGAATCTCTTGTCACTGTATAAACGTTTTCAAATATATATGCTTAAGAATGTAACCAGTACTTTGTAATGTTTGAGAGCAATATATTTACGTTCACACTTGATGAACAATAAATTCATGAATCATTTCACTGTTGATAAACACATCACCTAGTGGCAAAGTACCACCATATATAAGGAATCGAACTAATTTGTTTTTGGTTAAGATTTTGTGATCAGACCATATTTGTTTTTGTTATCACGGTAGTTACCATTTTACGACTAACTAGCGATTTATGATCGTAAAATGGTAACTACCGTGATTTATGATCGTAAAATGGTAAAGTGCTATTTGGATCATAATTAGTTCAAATCAAAGTCACGGACAAGCATTGTTTTTCCTTTTCAAGATTTTGTGATTGGACCTTATTTGTTTTTACGATCTTACACTTAAAATATTACGATCTTACACTCATAATTAGTTCAAATCAAGTCACGGATATGCTTGCTTTTAGCTCGGTGACAACTAGAAAGTCTCTTGAAGATTTTTATGACCACATTTCGATGGTTTTTGCAATCCTAGTGGTTAAAATTTATGATCATATAAGTTATATAGATAGGTGTGAGTTCAACTTGTTGCTAAATGTTTAAGCCAGGTCCTTTTCCTATGCTTCCCAAATTCTTAAACCAATTATTGAGATTTTATGATCATAATTATTGACTATTTTATTGAGGACTTATTTGTCATACGAACAATCACCTTTGAAGTTGCGGGAAAGAGTTGTATGCTGAGCCTGTGGTTCAAAAGAAGAAAACTAGGAGGGTGTCATTTCGTAGGAACAAATAGACAATTCTCAAATGCATTTGAAGTTTTTATGATCCGACCCAGCAGTCATTATGTGATCATAAGAATCTATTTACTATTACCAAATACATATGGATTTCGTTGTTTCGGTGAAAAAAATTACAATTCGTTCATATGTTTTTTTTGCAATTAGATTCACTCATATTTTACATTCACAGATGTTCTAACCTCTCACCCCAAGATGCAATTTGATTGACTCATGTTTATATTTACGTTCACAGATGTACTTCTCACCGAAGGTTCAAAAATGCTCCCCATGAAATCTTTCTCGATTTTACACTCTCCTGTCGTAAAATTCACCCAGCTACGTTGTGTATTTTGTCGAACCGATGAACTGTTTGAGTTCTACAGAAATAATTTTTTGACGTGAACTCAGATTTTACGCTCAAAATATTTAGCTTCATGCCACACGTCATCTTCCCAAAAGGAGCTCGCAGCTTTCTCCAAATATTTTAACATACTTGCCAGAATACAAACGACCTATAAGAACCTTTTGCGGCTAGGCATTCAAATATTTTAATACTTTCCAATTTGCGGCTGGGCATTCCAATTTGCCTTATCGTGGCTTAATTAGCTCCTAGAGCCGACAGCCTAGCAGCTTTAAAAATACAGCGGCGCAAACAGGAAACCTGGAGATAAAATCGGTGGGCACTGAACCGGAAACCAACAGAAAAAAACCAGACTCAGGACGCTCAGCCTATATAGGTCCAGAGTGTGAAATAATATGTTGAATTAGCGCTGCCCTATATATTATATATATATATATATAATATATATATATATATGAAGTCTTTTATTGATAATTGTGAGGTGTAGGTTGCATGATAGAAATGAGAAGCTGAGATGTTGCTAATAAACATATGTGCTTTTGCAGGACACTAAGTCTAACCGAGAAAATTTGTTCAGCCGAGATGTGCCATTCTTAAAACTTTTGTGGTGAGCATGTTGTTCAAGGATCCTTCACCATGTCGTTTTGAACACAAGTGGTGGCATGATGACTCATCTCTGACGTCCTCTGGATGACTTCAGAATTTTCGTTATGTAACAGAGCGGTGCATCTTTTTTTCTCTACCCAAGGACAAGGTGATTTGTTAACGTTTTCGTGTATTGTTTAAAGCCCCGCCCCTTTATGGGGTGCAACATCCAGAATATCCATCTCTTCCTCATAGAGGTAAATATCCTTTGATCTCTATTTCATAGAGGTAGGTTTCCCTATTTCTTATAGGTAAGTTCCCTTTATCTTTATTGGATAGAGGCATTTTCCATATTGGATAGAGGTAATAGTTTAATAATCTAATTATGTCAAAACGTACTTGTGACGTCCTGGCCCAGGGCTTAATAGGATTGATAAGAATACTTATATCAACAAGTTGCAACTTCTTTTCTGGAAGCTCATCTCGAAAGAACTCTCAGGTTAAGCGTGCTTGGCCTGGAGCAATTTCGGGATGGGTGACCGACCGGGAAGTTCTTTCCGGTTGCGCACGAGTGAGGACAAAGTGCGCAGAAAAGACTTGTGTTGGTCTGTGAGAGCAGTCTTGAGATCCTTGAGAGCTGCCAGCTGTGAGCGGGCCTGGCACGGGGAGCGGGACGTTACAGTGGTATCAGAGCCGACTCTCGCGGTTTCACAGGCGCGTATGGGCGCAGTTGCATAGGCATGGGGCGCATGGTTGGTGTGGGCCCAGAGTGGTCACACAGCATGGCACATGCGCTGACACTGGACACACGGCGTGGCCAAGAGAATACGTTCCTGGACTTGGGTTGACCGATGAGGATGTCGGTCTTCTAAGGGGGTGAGTATGTGACATCCTAGCCCAGGGCTTAATAGGATTGGTAAGAATACTCATATCAACAAGTTACAACTTCTTTTCCGGAAGCTCATCTCAAAAGGACTCCTAGGTTAAGCGTGCTTGGCCTTGTAACACCCTGATTTTTAAATTTTGAATAATTAAAATTTGCTAGAATTAAAATAGGGTGTTAATATTTTCTTCTGTAAAATAGTTATTTTCTAAATCAAAATAAATGATATAAGAGATATTAAGGTGTTTGTTGCATTCATGCTGTTTAGATTTGCATTTAAGATTTTATGGGTGAAAAAATGAATTTAAAATCGTGTAGAATTCGATTTGGTTTAGCTTTGCAAAATCAGTAAAAGAAATAGAAAAGAAAAACTCTTTTCGACCGCTTGGGCCGTTTTCTTTCCCCAGGCCCAATCCTCTCTTCTTCTTTCTCATTTTTCTCTTCTTTTGTTCCGGCCCAGCCTGCTTTCTCTCTTTCCTTCCCGCGGCCCAGTTTTCTTTCTGTTTGCGCGGCCCAGCTAAGCCGAGCGCAGCCGCCCGGCCTTCTTCCTCCTCCAGCCGCACCCGACGCGGACACCTCTCCGCCGCCGCCTTCGCCTCATCGTGCGAACCCCGGACTCCGCTCCTGCCTTGTAGCACACGAAGCTCCGTCCCTATAAAACCAAGCCACGGCCGTCCTCCCGATCCCTCGTCCCGAAGTCGCCGCATCGCCCAAACCCTAGCGCGCCGTCGTCTTCCACTGCCGACGACCGAAGCTCGACGAGAAGACCATTGGAGCCGCCTCCGCCCTCTCCAAGTCGCTGTGAAGTTTCCCCGAAGTCCCCGCGTCCGATTGTGCTGGTACTTGAGGTGTTTCAGAAGCCGCAGCTGCCTACCCGACGTCGCCGTCGACTCGCCGCCGCTCCTCTTTGTCGCGCGCCGCTTGCAAGCCATCCCAGGCGTCCTTGAAGCTTCAGGTGAGCGTGCCGTTGTCTCCTCTCCCTCCTGGACTAAGCGCGACGAGCAACGGGCCACCGTAGCGCTAGATCGACGCAACTCCTGCGAGTCGCCGCCGTGCGTAGCGCCGTCCGTCGTCGCCGGCCACCGCTAAACGCCCCAAAACACCCAAGCCGTCCAATCTCAGATCTACGGCCTAGATTAGATAATCTGAAGGGGTATGCTCTCGGTCCACCGTGGACTCATAGACCGAGTCTATGAACCTGGTCCATGGATTTTCTTATTATAAAATGATTTCTAATTTATTTAAAGTTAATATAATTTTTCAGAAAAGGTAATTTTACAGTTAAGCCCTCAGCCTTTTATAAAATTATGTTTAAGCCCTGCACTTTTACAGAAAACACCCTGAGTTTTATGTAAATTATATTTTAGTCCCTAACTTTTACACTTTAGTCCTTAAACTTTTTCATATTTATAAATAAGTCCTCAAATCTTTCTGTAATTACAAATTAACCCTTAAACGTTTCTGTTTTTCTGTTTTAAACCCTAAAACTTCAAATTAGCATAACTTTTTACTCATAACTCCGTTTTTAGTGATTCTTGCGCTCACGCGATCGTAGGAACGAGTACTATCTTTTGGTACTGTTTTTGATCTGGTTTAGTACTGTTTGGTGTACTGTTTCTTATTTTGTTTGTTTGTGTGCTTCTCCTTTGGACGCGTTAAATAGGAGACGAGTTCGTGAACTTCCAAGATCAAGAGTTCGAGGTCATCACTGAGCAGCAAGAGGCAGGCAAGTGTCCTTGACCATTTTGATCCTATGTTTGAAATGTTTTGTTAGCAAACATGTATGCTTATTTAATATTGAATCCCATGAGATTATACCATGTTTCATATTATTCCTTGTCGCCTAATGAGTGCTTTGTCTATGTGTTGGTAGTAAGTGCTTAGCCATGCTTGTGGAGTCATACACCTAAACTAATTTAATCTTGACTAATGGCTTACTTCAACCTAATAAAATGATGATAATTCTTTTAGCAACATGGAACTTAGGACTGGTGGTTTGCTCGGTGTGCACCAGTGGTTGTTTGTGTGTGACAATGATGGAATGCTTAGTGTGCATCATTGACTGGTGGGATGCTTAGTGTGCACCAGTGTTTGTTTTGGTAGGCTGGTGGTTGCTTAGTGTGCACCAGTGTTTGTTCGTGCTTTAGGCTGGTGGTATGCTTCGTGTGCACCAGAGTGTCCAGTGGTATGCTTAGTGTGCACTGGAGGGCTGATGGGATGCTCGTGTGCATCAGTCTGGAATAGTGGTCTTTTGAGAATACTAGTTAATAGTGGTTTGCTTTGTGAGCACTATATTTGATGATCTTTTATGATTATCTATTTTGTGTGCTTGTATCAACATCTAGAAATATAGGTGCTTTTAAAATGTGTTTAAGTATAACTTGGCATTTGAGCAAATAAACCAATGTATAGCCTTTCTTTTTTATTACCTTGCATGTCATATTTTCCCACACTTGCGGAGTACGATATGTACTCACACTTGCTATCTCCCCCATAAACATGAAATGCTGCTCAGAAGTTGGAGGTGAATTCTTCTATGATGGCGAATATGGTGACTACATCTAGCTTGTGGAGCCCCGTCGACGTCCCTGTGGAGTGTGGAGTGATGGAGTTTAGAAGTGTTCCGCTAGCGTTATCGAGTCTTCGAGTCGTTTGAGAACTTTGAGTCATTTACTTAAGCAAGGGTGTAATACTTAAATATGCACTGTTCTTTATTATTACTTGAGTCACTGCATGTATGAGACTTGATCCTGGCATACATGTGAGGTTCTATAAAAACCGGGTGTGACAAAGTGGTATCAGAGCCGTGTTAACCGTAGGACGCAAGCCTAGATAGAATGGTCGTTTTAAGGATTATTTAAAAATTTGAAAAAGCTTATTCGCTAACTTTTCCTCCCTTATTTCTCTTTATTCTCTTTCTTACCTTCTCATTCTCTTGAAATATTATCTTTAAGACATTTCTGTTTCCAAGGTTTTGCTAACTTTGTTTTTTAAATCTCTTTTAGATGGCTCGTAACAAGCTGACCGCCCGCAAGTGTAGCAGTGGCAATCATTCCCATGAGCTGCCTTCTCCGACGTCGTCGCCTGAGCGTGAAGTGGACAAGGAGGTGATTGTTGAAGAGTTGCTTGTGCAAGAGGAAGAGCCCATTCTCCAAGAGGAAGAAGAAGAGGATCCCGTCGAGGATGATGAGGAGGAAGAGCATCAAGAGGAGCCTAATCAAGCAAATGATGACGATGGTGATGATGATCCAGAGGAGCAAGAAGTACAAGTGCAGCCCAATCTTCCACCCTTTCGTGAGGTTTTGGTGCATAGTTCTGATGGAGAGAATGTTCGAAGAATTCCAACCATGCTTTGGGAGATGCTTCAAGAGTTGGATATGAGAAACGACCAGAGTATCTTGGCACTCAAGTGATTGAAGATGACTCGTCCAAGTGGTATGTTGAAGTGCGCCTCTTTGCTCCGCATCCTATCAATGGAGTTCACAAGGTGGAGAAGATACATCAAGCTATTACTGCAAGAGCAAGCTTCAACAGTGGGGATTCGTGACGCTGCACGCCAAGCCTATCTTGTTACGCGCTCTCATTTCGTGATGATTTGGATCAAACGGAGTATGCTCATTCCCTTAACGAGCAAGTGGATCTACCTACATTCACGTGAGCCAGTGTGGTGCCAGGACATTACAAGCTGAAGAAAACGTCAAGTGGAGCTCACTACCGCTTGACTAGGATTGGATGTACTACGGAGGAAGTTGAGTTTGGAGAGAGAAGTATGAGGAAACCCGTCGAGACCATACGTGGAATGAAGCGCCATTTTCCTCAAGATTGGGAGCCTTCTTCTGACGAAGAGACGGATGAAGACACTCCATACTCGCCTTCTCGCAAGCATGCTACCTGTGCGCCCCCTGCTTACATTCCAAATCCCGATGAAGATTAGGAGGATGGTCCCTTAGTATTTTCTTAAGAGTCTTTAGTGCTGTAAGCTTCATGACCATTGGAGCCAGGGAAACCCCAAGGTATGAATGTTTTGGTGATAGGATGAGAACCATGAATGTGACTAACACTCTTTGTGAGATCTTATAGGTCACATATGAAGAAAGCTCCGTCCGTTGGTGGTGAACGCCAACACACCATAAACTTAATGAAAAGGATGATTGGTTGCCTTCATCTACAAGAACGGACTTGATGGAGTCGCGGAGAAGACATGGATCAAGGCTAAGGACATGCTAGATCCAAGCGGGTGTTGCTTGGTTAGATGTTAGCTTGAGTCCATAGGAAAAACCGGACTATCAAGAGGGTTCGAGGTGTTTCTCTTAGTACACACTAGTTATAGAGATCATTGGATGCATGGTGAGTCTCTCAGGGGCTAGGGTGGCAGAAGAGAGTGAAGGAACCAAGAAGATCAAGTCTGGAAGAAGAAGATCAAGAAGAAGATCGAAGCTGCGAAGGCAGAAGAAGAGACCGGACAGTACGGTCATGGAGACCGTACAATACGGTCTGCAGAGGATTCCAGACAGAGAAGCTGAAGTTCTGGAATGGAGAAATGGAGACGGACAGTGACCGGACAGTACGGTCCTAGGGACCGGACAGTACGGTCTCTATTGAGTATTCCAGACAGAGAAGCTGAAGTTTCTGGAAGTGGAAGAATAGAGACCGGACAGTTGAACGGACAATACGTCGTGTGGAGACCGTACAATACGGTCTTACAGGAGAAGAGCAACAGAGAAGGAGAAGTTCTGTTGGCTGAGATGAAGAAAGGAGACCGGACAATACGGTCCTAGGGACCGTACAGTACGGTCTGGTTTGAGATGAAGGTCAGCACTCCCTGGATGCCGGTCTGGTGAAGACCGGACAATACGGTCAGATGGAGACCGGATAGTACGGTCCTATTGTACGGTCATCACGCAGACTGGGCACTTTTGGACAACGGCTAGTTTGAGGTTGGAGGCCTATATATAGTCGGTTGTTTACCTCTTTGAGGTGCTCTTGGACCCAGGAAAGAGGGGAGGTGCTGCCAAGAAGCCAAGAGGAAGAAGTGTGAAGCACTTGAGAGGGATTTGGAGTGATCCTAGTGCTTGAGAGAGTAGCAAGTTGCATCCTTTGATCTCTAGGCTAGTGTGGGCTTGAGAGAGTCATCTAGGGCTGTTACTCTTGGTCTATGGCAAGGCCTAGACCGGTTAGGCGTCGGTGTTGAACTGTCCAAGGAGATTGTGGAAGTCGACACAAGTTTGTACACGGTCTTGGAGCTTCCCGTGCGAAAGAAGCGTCACTAGTGGAGCGCCCTTTGGCACGCATCAAGTGCGGAGCCTTACCTCCGGAAGAGTACCCGGGATCGAGCCCGGCGGGACGTGCCCGCGACTTCACTCGGAGGGTGAAATGTGCTCTAGGAGGGATCGCCATCGAGCGGAGGGACGGGGTCGAGACTCCGGCGGGAGTGACCCAACGTGGAGTAGGGGAAGGCGCCATCCTTCCGAGACCACGGGAAAACATCATGAGCATTCTCTATCCCTTCTCCTTTACTACTCGCATTTACTTACCGCACTTCATATGATTGCTTGTAGTACTTGAGTTGTGCTCTTATCTTGCTTGTGTGTTTACCTTGGTACCTACTAGCTTCACTAGGTTTGCTTGATTGCCTTGCTCGTGTGCTTACTTGTTATAGCCTATCTAATAGCTCTAAGGACTCTACTTAGTGTGCCTAGTATCTTGGTTGCCTTGTCTCTAGTTATCTTGTTCCTTGCCTTGCCTAGCTTAAGTCTTCCGCTATCTATCTATCTTGTGCTAGGTTGCTAGTATGGTGTGATTGTGTTATCTATATGCACTAGCTTAATAGGTTAAGGATACTCCTTAGTGTGCTTTACCTTGTTACTAGAACTACTCGCTAGGAGTTGCTTGGGTGCAAGTGTTTGGAAATAGATTCTAGAGTGCACCGATTCACCCCCCCCCTCTCGGTCACACGATCCTTACAAGTGGTATCAGAGCCAAGTGCTCTTATTGAGGCTTTACCGCCTTGAGTCGTGACCGGGATTGCGTGTGGGAAAATGGAGTCCACTCATGATGACGTTTCTAACACTTCCATCGCCTCTACCTTGATTGAGCCTTATGATTGTGTGCTTAATGACATTTCCTACTATGGTGTGCGTGATGAGTATGATGAGCTTGTTTTGAATGATAATGAGGATATCACTAACTTTGCATCTCGCTTGTATGTTCTTGCTAGGAAACTCATGTCACGAGGCTATCCATCTATTATGCACAAGCATGTTGTGAAGAAGCTTATCCGATCTCTACCACTCTCGCGGTTTGGTATTCTTGCTTTTGCTCGAGTGGATGAGTTTGTGAACATGCCCTATGATGAGGTGGTTGCTATTCTCTCCTCTCTTGAGGAGGATATCAAGAAGGGCAAGGATATCTCTCATGCAAGTGAAGATCAACACATTGAAGCTCAACCTCTACCTCAAGCTCAATCATCATCTCGTGTTGGTGAAGGTTCTTCTTCTCGGGATCAAGAGGATGGATATCTCAAGCTATGTGATGAGTTGGACCACATCTCTATGGAGCCAAATGAAGATCTTGTTGAGTTTGCTCTTCGGATGGATTCTCTCATCAAGAGGATAAATGAGAACAAGCTTTGGATAGTCACTAAGGGTCAAGGTCTTAGAAGGTTTCTTGATGCTCTTCCGAAGGACAAGTATGGTGATCACATTGAGTTTGAGAGCTTTGAGCTTGAGTCATATTCAATTGAGCAAGTCATTGAGATCGTCACAAGAAGAAGGGCTCGCTCTTTGCTCTCTAACACATTCAAGACCCCAAGTGATGATGAGGAAGAAGAAGAAGAAGATGATAGAGTTCCGTCTTCTATTGTGATGATGACTATTCAAGTGCTAGTGATGATGAGCCGAAGCCTATCAAGGAATATCCCCCGGATGGAGATCTCTTACCTCCTTTCTATGAAGACTACTACAACATGTATGAACCGGGTCTTGCCGGTGGAGCTCACTACCTTCTCCTTGACATGTATGATGAGTTCTACAAGAGAAGAGAAGAGACTTGGCTTGAGTGTTGGAAGAGGCTCCTCATATTGTTTGCAAGAGTCAATTCTTTTGAAGGGAAGGAGAAGGTTAGTGATGAGAGTGCTATACGGATAATGTTGTCTCTCCTCCCTTATCATCGGAAGATCTATGTCCTAAATGATATTGGTGATGATATTGATCGGATGCCTCTCAAGGAAGCTATCTTGATTGCCTTATCCTATGAGCATCAAATGTACAACATCCTTGAGTACGCCAATGGAAGTGATGAAGTGGGAAGATTTCAAGCCTATCCTCTTGGGAACCATGTCCTACACTTGGGATATGATCGGAGTGAGTGGAGACACAATGGAGTCACCAAGGCAATGATTGACGCCTTGGATGCATTGGACTTGGACTTTCTCAATGGAGTTCCTATGGCCTACATCAAGAGCAAGCAAGAGGTAAATGATATGTCAATTGATTCTCATGATACTAACACTCCTCTTTGCTTGATGGCTACTTCCAAGGTGAACTACAAGATTGGTGGCAAACATTGGGTGTTGGATAGTGGGTGCACTCAACACATGACCGGTACTTCATCCATCTTCACCAACTTGGAAGAAAATGAAGATCATGACAAGGTCACATTTGGGGACAACTCCAAGCACAAGGTGAGAGGTCTTGGTAAGGTGGCTATCTCAAATGACCTCTCTATCTCTAATGTATTGCTTGTTGAGTCCCTAAACTTCAATCTTCTATCCGTTGCTCAAATATGTGATCTTGGCTTTTCTTGTAACTTTGATGCTAATGGGGTGGTTCTTCATAATGATGCTATGGGTCTCACTATCAAGGGCTTTCGTCATAATAATCTATATGTTGTTGATTTTGAGACTAACATTGTTGCCCCTAGCACTTGTCTCTTCACTAAGTCCGCTCTAGGTTGGCTATGGCATCGGAGGCTTGCTCACATTGGTATGGGTCAACTCAAGCGTGTATGAAGAACAAGCTAGTGAGAGGAGTCAAGGATGTCACCTTTGAGAAACAAGCTATGTAGTGCATGCCAAGCCGGAAAGCAAGTGGCTTCACCTCATCCATCCAAGAATTTCTTGTCAACTTCAAGACCTCTTGAGCTCTTACACATTGATCTCTTCGGGCCTACAACTTATGTGAGCATTGGTGGGAATCTCTATTGCTTGGTGGTAGTGGACGACTACTCAAGATATACTTGGGTATTCTTTCTTGAGAACAAGGCACAAGCAATTGGGATATTCAAGAAGTTTGCTAGAAGAGTGCAAAATGAGTATGGGCATCGCATCAAGAAGATTCGGAGTGATAATGGGACGGAGTTCAAAAACTCTATCATTGAAGACTATTGTGATGAGATTGGCATAAAGCATGAGTTCTCGGCTACATACACTCCTCAACAAAATGGTGTTGTTGAGAGGAAGAACAAGACACTTATCACTCTTGCTCGTGCTATGCTTGATGAGTACAACACTCCGGAGAAGTTTTGGGCGGAAGCTATCAACACCGCATGCTACACCTCCAACCGGATCTATCCTCACAAGTTGCTAAACAAGACTCCATATGAAGTGATTGTTGGGAGAAGACCGAATGTTGCCTACTTCCGAGTGTTTGGTTGCAAGTGCTACATCTACAAGAAGAGGGAAAGACTTGGCAAGTTCGAGAAGAGGACCGATGTGGGCATTCTTGTCGGTTACTCGGGCTCGGCTAAGGCTTATCGGGTTTACAACACCTCTACCGGCTTTGTTGAAGAAACCTATGATGTGCAATTTGATGAGTCTCACGGGTCTCAAGAAGACCCTCCTTCTTCTCATATTGTAGGTGATGAACCCGTGGAGGAAGCTTTGGAGAACATGCCCATTGGTGAAGTTATTCCTCGTGAAGATGAACCTCCGACACCTCCTCCAACAACTTCATCAAGCGGACCTTCTACGAGCACATCTCAAGTGAATCCAAGCTCTCCCTCAAGTGAACAACATCAAGCACCTTCAAGTGATCCGCAACAAGCATCTTCGAGTCAAGCTCCATCAAGCGAACCGCAACAAGCATCTTCGAGTCAAGCTACTCCAAATGAACCGCAACAAGCGCCATCAAGTCCACCTCATGCATCTACGAGCCAAGCTTCACCGAGCAATCAAGAACAAGCACAATCTACTTCAACTCAAGATGATGGCTCGGGTTCACCTCTTCGACAACAAGACACTCACATCTCAAGGGAGCAAGCCGCAAGAGACGCGCAAGACACTTCGCCGGCTCCTCCTCCTCCTCGACAAGAACCTTCAAGGAAGCACAACCCCATTGCTAGGGATCATTCACGTGATCTCATCATTGGGAGTCCTTCTCAAGGGTTAAAGACTAGGAGAAGTCAATATAAACCTAATTATGTTGATGAAGCTAACATTGTTGAGAACTTCTCTTTTGTCTCTACCCTAGAGCCGAAGACGATCGAGGAAGCCTTGAAAGACCACAAGTGGGTGCTATCCATGCAAGAGGAGCTCAACAACTTCAAGAGGAATGATGTTTGGAAGTTGGTGAAGCGGCCCAAGCGATCCAATGTCATTGGCGCTAAGTGGGTCTTCAAGAACAAGCAAGATGAGAAGGGAGCAATCGTGAGGAACAAGGCAAGACTTGTGGCGAAGGGCTACTCTCAAGTTGAAGGCGTCGATTTTGACGAGACTTTCGCCCCCGTCGCTCGTCTTGAGGCTATAAGAACACTTCTTGCTTATGCTTCTCATTTTGATTTTAAACTTCACCAAATGGATGTGAAAAGTGCATTTCTCAATGGACTAATCAATGAAGAAGTTTATGTAGAGCAACCTCCCGGCTTCGAGGACCCCGAGCATCCGGACCATGTGTACAAGCTTAAGAAGGCTCTCTACGGACTCAAACAAGCACCAAGAGCATGGTATGAACGACTTCGAGATCATCTCATCACCAAGGGCTACAAGATCGGTAGTATCGACAACACTCTCTTTACTAAGCATATTGGTGATGATCTCTTTGTTTGTCAAATCTATGTTGATGATATCATCTATGGCTCCACTAACGAAATCTATAATGATGAGTTCCGTGCTCTTATGAAGAAAGAGTTTGAGATGTCCATGATAGGTGAACTTCATGTCTTCCTCGGTTTTCAAGTCAAGCAAATGAAGGAGGGCACGTTCATCTACCAAGAGAAGTACACTCGGGATCTTCTTAAGAGATTCGGCATGGAAGACTCCAAGCCCTACGACACACCTATGGCTACAAGTGTCCCTCTTGATGTGGATGTAAAAGGTATACCGGTGGATCCTAAACTCTATCGTTCTATGATTGGTTCACTTCTTTACCTTACCGCATCTAGACCGGATATCATGTTTAGTGTGTGCCTTTGTGCTCGTTATCAAGCTAACCCCAAGGAGTCCCATATGAGTGCCGTGAAAAGAATTCTTAGGTACATCAAGAGTACTCCTACAATGGGCCTATGGTATCCAAAAGGCTCGGACTTTGGACTTGTTGGCTATGCGGACTCGGACTTCGCCGGATGCAAAGTGAGTAGAAAGAGTACCTCCGGTGGATGCCAATTTCTTGGACAATCACTCATCTCATGGAGTTCCAAGAAACAAAATTGTGTGGCTATCTCTACGGCGGAGGCGGAATATTTGGCGGCCGGTGCTTGTTGTGCTCAACTCCTATACATGAAGCAAACCCTATTGGACTATGGATTATCTTATGGGCAAGTACCTCTCTATTGTGATAGCGAAAGTGCTATCAATATGGCTCTCAACAAGGGTGATCACGGCCATGCCAAGCACATTGAAGTCAAGCATCACTTCATTCGAGATCATGTGGCCAAGAAGGATATTGAATTGATTGGTGTTCGGACTCATGAACAATTGGCGGACATCTTCACCAAGCCACTTGACAAGAAGACCTTTTGTAAGCTCCGGGGAGAACTTAATGTTCTCGACCTCTCCGACTTCACTTGATATCCTTGAGCTTACATATGTATATATGTATATATACTTTGCTTGTTTTTGTTTGTGTTGTTGTTTTTGTGTGTTCTTCTTGTTTTGTAGGACCGACGACTAACCTTCTTGAGATAGCAATGAGCATGGGTTAAGCTTGGGATTGGTGGCACTTGGCTCCCGAGGCTTTGAAGAATGGCTCGTTGTGATCAAGCTCATGGAGGGCTCAAACTTGTTGTTGGTAACTTCGCTCTTAGCTTTCTCTTGTTTTACCCTTATAGCATCATGCATTGTACACTTATCATTCCTTGCATTCGCATCATGCATCTTGCATAAGTGTCTCGGCGCCGAGCACCCATCTAGGGGGAGTTGCTTATTCACAATATGAGTATATGACCTCCTATGATGAATTTATAGCAATGCTATATGAGCTTCATGCCCATTGAACCAAGATTTTTGAGCTCCAAGGTTAAATCCACTTGCGCGGCTCAAAGTCTAAGGGTTCATACATTTCCATCATCATCAACTAACCCCTATGTACTTCAAGACAATATTCTTTTGAGAATGTGTGTAGGGATAATTGTTGGGAGATGGAGAATCACGGATCAAGGGGGAGCTTCACGCCAAATCAAGTAACTCATTTTCCCACTCGTCTCATATATTTACACTAACCTTTTCTCCCTTGGAAGATTTCTTTTTGGGTGATAGATGCCAAAGGGGGAGAAGAGTTGGGCTTAATGATCGAGCAAGAATATGGGGGAGAAGAGTTCGAGCGGAGAAGAATACGGGGAAGAAGAGTTCGGACTTACAATGAGTTGGAAGATGTCACCTCAAGGGGGAGTTTGTACAAGAGAAGATCAAGTGATCAAGACGATCGATCTTCGCACAATCTTGAGGTGATGAAGAAGAAGCAATGCCGTCTCAAGGGGGAGTGTGCGCGAATGAAGATCAAGTGATCAAGATGATCGATCTTCACACAATCTTGAGATTGGTGCACTTGTCAAGGGGGAGCGGAATTCTACAAAGTAAGTATGAAGGTAAACCCCTTGCAATCTTTGCTTGTCATAGCTCCATGTGCTTTCATTCACTTGTGATATGAGTTTTTGCTCTAACTTGTGACTTCTTTTGAGCTATGACTTGCCTCGACCTAATCAACAAGGTAACTTTCTCTCTATCATATACTTGTTGTTTAGTGTCTTGATCGAGTTGCGCTTTTATCTTGGCTTTTGTCATTACATTCTTTATCTTCTCGATCATTTTTATCATGGTTGTCATCCATCACCAAAAAGGGGGAGATTGTAAGCTTCATGACCATTGGAGCTAGGGAAACCCCAAGGTATGAATGTTTTGGTGATAGGATGAGAACCATGAATGTGACTAACACTCTTTGTGAGATCTTATAGGTCACATATGAAGAAAGCTCCGTCCGTTGGTGGTGAACGCCAACACACCATGAACTTAATGACAAGGATGATTGGTTGCCTTCATCTACACAAGAACGGACTTGATGGAGTCGCGGAGAAGACATGGATCAAGGCTAAGGACATGCTAGATCCAAGCGGGTGTTGCTTGGTTAGATGTTAGCTTGAGTCCATAGGAAAAACCGGACTATCAAGAGGGTTCGAGGTGGTTCTCTTAGTACACACTAGTTATAGAGATCATTGGATGCATGGTGAGTCTCTCAGGGGCTAGGGTGGCAGAAGAGAGTTGAAGGAACCAAGAAGATCAAGTGTTGAAGAAGAAGATCAAGAAGAAGATCGAAGCTGCGAAGGCAGAAGAGACCGGACAGTACGGTCATGGAGACCGTACAATACGGTCTACAGAGGATTCCAGACAGAGAAGCTGAAGTTTCTGGAATTGGAGAAATGAGACCGGACAGTTGACCGGACAGTACGGTCCTAGGGACCGGACAGTACGGTCTCTATTGAGTATCCAGACAGAGAAGCTGAAGTTTCTGGAAGTTGAAGAATGAAGACCGGACAGTTGACGGATATACGGTCATGGAGACCGTACAATACGGTCTTACAGGAGAAGAGCAACAGAGAAGGAGAAGTTTCTGTTGGCTGATGAAGAAAGGAGACCGGACAATACGGTCCTAGGGACCGTACAATACGGTCTGGTTTGAGATGAAGGTCAGCACTCCCTGGATGCCGGTCTGGTGAAGACCGGACAATACGGTCAGATGGAGACCGGACAGTACGGTCCTATTGTACGGTCCTCACGCAGACTGGGCACTTTTGGACAACGGCTAGTTTGAGGTTGGAGGCCTATATATAGTCGGTTGTTTACCTCTTTGAGGTGCTCTTGGACCCAGGAAAGAGGGGAGGTGCTGCCAAGAAGCCAAGAGGAAGAAGTGTGAAGCACTTGAGAGGGATTTGGAGTGATCCTAGTGCTTGAGAGAGTAGCAAGTTGCATCCTTTGATCTCTAGGCTAGTGTGGGCTTGAGAGAGTCATCTAGGGCTGTTACTCTTGGTCTATGGCAAGGCCTAGACCGGTTAGGCGTCGGTGTTGAGCTGTCCAAGGAGATTGTGGAAGTCGACACAAGTTTGTACACGGTCTTGGAGCTTCCCGTGCGAAAGAAGCATCACTAGTGGAGCGCCCTTTGGCACGCATCAAGTGCGGAGCCTTACCTCCGGAAGAGTACCCGGGATCGAGCCCGGCGGGACGTGCCCGCGACTTCACTCGGAGGGTGAAGTGTGCTCTAGGAGGGATCGCCATCGAGCGGAGGGACGGGGTCGAGACTCCGGCGGGAGTGACCCAACGTGGAGTAGGGGAAGGCGCCATCCTTCCGAGACCACGGGAAAACATCATGAGCATTCTCTATCCCTTCTCCTTTACTACTCGCATTTACTTATCGCACTTCATATGATTGCTTGTAGTACTTGAGTTGTGCTCTTATCTTGCTTGTGTGTTTACCTTGGTACCTACTAGCTTCACTAGGTTTGCTTGATTGCCTTGCTCGTGTGCTTACTTGTTATAGCCTATCTAATAGCTCTAAGGACTCTACTTAGTGTGCCTAGTATCTTGGTTGCCTTGTCTCTAGTTATCTTGTTCCTTGCCTTGCCTAGCTTAAGTCTTCCGCTATCTATCTATCTTGTGCTAGGTTGCTAGTGTGGTGTGATTGTGTTATCTATATGCACTAGCTTAATAGGTTAAGGATACTCCTTAGTGTGCTTTACCTTGTTACTAGAACTACTCGCTAGGAGTTGCTTGGGTGCAAGTGTTTGGAAATAGATTCTAGAGTGCACCGATTCACCCCCCCCCTCTCGGTCACACGATCCTTACAAGTGCGTTGAGTTGTAATGGGTTTAAGTGTCGAGAAGGAGTCTAGTGAGTCGCTTTAAGTGTTGAGTGTGCTATGCTTGAGTTGGATTTTTGCTTGTGTGTCGATGTGTGAAGAAGCATGTCTTGTAAACACATCTTTATCATAATATATTATAGTTAGTATAATATGGGTTATCTCTCTATCTTCTTGATTTTATTTAAGAATTCTCTACCCTTGGTTCTATCTTTCTCTTTCTAGCCTTATGCTAACCTATCTTGTTTAAAACCATCCTATCTTGGCTCTTCTGTTAGTTTTGGTCTTTGGCTTAATCTCTGTATCCACAATGTCTCTCAGATGGCAAACCGAAGGAGCAACAACAACACCAACAACAACAACGACAACGACAATCAGCAAAATGCGCCACAGCAACCAATATGGAGCAATTCATCGCCTTGCAGACTCAGATCCTCCAGACTATGGCTCAGAACTTAGCTCAACTACAACAAGGTTCTGTGCAAGCTCCTCAGCACCAACCCAGCAGACTTGGAGAGTTTCAGAGGACCAAGCCACCTACTTTTTCACATTCTGTAGAACCTATGGATGCTGAAGATTGGCTGAAGACTGTGGAGAGGAAGCTGCAAGTGGCGCAATGCAACAATAGAGAGAAGGTCTTGTTTGCGCCTCATCAACTTGTTGGACCTGCAGCTGATTGGTGGGAAGCATATGTCAATGCTCATGAGGAACCTGATAGCATCAACTGGCAGGAGTTCAAGGATAGTTTCCGTACTCATCATGTGCCATATGGAGTCATGAAGCTGAAAAGGAAGGAGTTCCAAGAGTTGAAGCAAGGTGCTATGTCTGTGAATGAGTACGTCATGCGCTTCACGCAATTGTCTAGGTATGCTCCAAGAGAGGTGGATACTGATGAGAAGAAGCAGGAGTGTTTCTTAGGTGGTTTGAATGATGGTCTTGCCTATGCTCTTGAGTCTCGCGACTTTCAGAACTTTCAAGCTATGATGGACAAAGCTCTTATCCTAGAGAATAGGAGAGGTCAGATGGACCGTAAGCGCAAGATGAACCAAGGTAATCAAGGGAGTAGCAACTCTAGGCCCCGTTATAACTCGTCTCAATCAGGATCAATGTTTCGTTCTGGAGCTCAAGGGGATCAACAGAGGGTTCAGACAGAAAATCAAGGGTTTTCTACACCGCAGAGGCAGAATCAGCAACAGAATGTTCAAACTCCTACTGGTCAAGCTTCTCAAAAATCTAGCTTTGGACAGATAAGTAGGAATTGCTACAATTGTGGAGAAAGGGGCCATTATGCTAATCAGTGTCCTGGAAAGCGTCAGATTACTACTCCCGCTCAAGGTGCAACTCCTCAGTCTAATCGTAATGGGAACACTACCTCTACTCCAGCCAAGCAGAACCATGTTCAAGGACGTGTCAATCATGTGGCTGTTGAAGAAGCTCAGAATGCAACAGATGTGGTCATGGGTATGTTCCTTGTCAACTCAAACCCTGCTATCGTATTGTTTGATTCTGGAGCATCGCATTCTTTTATATCATCCAAGTATGTAGCCAAGTATAGTCTACCCATTACCTTGTTAAGGAACAAGATGATAGTGAGTTCTCCTGGAGGGAAGTGAGAGCAGAATTTGAATGCAAGAATTTAAGCATTAACCTAAGGGGGGTAGATTTTACTGCACATCTTATAGTATTGGAGACTAAAGGAATAGATGTGATACTTGGCATGGATTGGTTAACTAGACACAAGGGTCTAATAGATTGTGCTAGAAAGGCGGTTAAGTTGACTCATGAAAGTGGGATGGAGTTGGAGTATGTTGCAGAATCTTTACCTTTGGATAATGGAAAGTCTACTCAAGTGAGAACCTAGCCTTCTAACCTCTCTCTTTTTCTTCCTTATCGAATCTCGGGGCGAGATTCCTTTTTAAGGGGGTAGACATGTAACACCCTGATTTTCAAATTTTTAAATAAATTAAAATTTGCTAGAATTAAAATAGGGTGTTAATATTTTCTTGTGTAAAATAGTTATTTTCTAAATCAATAAATGATATAAGAGATATTAAGGTGTTTGTTGCATTCATGCGGTTTAGATTTGCATTTAGGATTTTATTGGGTGCAAAAATGAATTTAAAATCGTGTAGAATTCGATTTGGTTTAGCTTTGCAAAATCAGTAAAAGAAATAGAAAAGAAAAACTCTTTTCAGCCGCTTGGGCCGTTTTCTTTCCCCAGGCCCAATCCTCTCTCTTCTTTCTTCTTTTGTTCCGGCCCAGCCTGCTTTCTCTTTCCTTTCCCGCGGCCCAGTTTTCTTTCTGTTTGCGCGGCCCAGCTAAGCCTACCGCAGCCGCCCGTCCTTCTTCCTCCTCCAGCCGCACCCGACGCGGACACCTCTCAGCCGCCGCCTTCGCCTCATCGTGCGAAACCCGGACTCCGCTCCTGCCTTGTAGCACACGAAGCTCCGTCCCTATAAAACCAAGCCACGGCCGTCCTCCCGATCCCTCGTCCCGAAGTCGCCACATCGCCCAAACCCTAGCGCGCCGTCGTCTTCCATTGCCGACGACCGAAGCTCGACGAGAAGACGATTGGAGCCGCCTCCGCCCTCTCCAAGTCGCTGTGAAGTTTCCCCGAAGTCCCCGCGTCCGATTGTGCTGGTACTTGAGGTGTTTCAGAAGCCGCAGCTGCCTACCCGACGTCGCCGTCGACTCGCCGCCGCTCCTCTTTGTCGCGCGCTGCTTACAAGCCATCTCGGACATCCTTGAAGCTTCAGGTGAGCGTGCCGTTGTCTCCTCTCCCTCCTGGACTAAGCGCGACGAGCAACGGGCCACCGTAGCGCTAGATCGACGCAACTCCGGCGAGTCGCCGCCGTGCGCAGCGCCGCCCGTCGTCGCCGGCCACCGCTAAACGCCCCAAAACACCCAAGCCGTCCAATCTCAGATCTACGGCCTAGATTAGATAATCTGAAGGGGTATGCTCTCGGTCCATCGTGGACTCATAGACCGAGTCTATGAACCCAGTCCATGGATTTTTCTTATTTTATAAAATGATTTCTGATTTATTTAAAATTAATATAATTTTCCAGAAAAGGTAATTTTACAGTTAAGCCCTCAGCCTTTATAAAATTATGTTTAAGCCCTGCACTTTTACAGAAAACACCCTGAGTGTTATATAAATTATATTTTAGTCCTTAACTTTTACACTTTAGTCCTTAAACTTTTTCATATTTATAAATAAGTCCTCAAATCTTTCTGTAATTACAAATTAACCCTTAAACGTTTCTGTTTTTCTGTTTTAAACCCAAAAACTTCAAAGTAGCATAACTTTTTACTCATAACTCCGTTTTTAGTGATTCTTGTGCTCACGCGATCGTAGGAACGAGTACTATCTTTTGGTACTGTTTTTGATCTGGTTTAGTACTGTTTGGTGTACTGTTTCTTATTTTGTTTGTCTGTGTGCTTCTCCTTTGGACGCGTTAAATAGGAGACGAGTTCGTGAACTTCCAAGATCAAGAGTTCGAGGTCATCACTGAGCAGCAAGAGGCAGGCAAGTGTCCTTGACCATTTTGATCCTATGTTTGAAATGTTTTATTTGCAAACATGCATGCTTATTTAATATTGAATCCCATGAGATTATACCATGTTCCATATTATTCCTTGTCGCCTAATGAGTGCTTTGTCTATGTGTTGGTAGTAAGTGCTTAGCCATGCTTGTGGAGTCATACACCTAAACTAATTTAATCTTGACTAATGGCTTACTTCAACCTAATAAAATGGTGATAATCTTTTTAGCAACATGGAACTTAGGACTGGTGGTTTGCTCGGTGTGCACCAGTGGTTGTTTGTTGTGACAATGATGGAATGCTTAGTGTGCATCATTGACTGGTGGGATGCTTAGTGTGCACCAGTGTTTGTTTTGGTAGGCTGGTGGATTGCTTAGTGTGCACCAGTGTTTGTTCGTGCTTTAGGCTGGTGGTATGCTTCGTGTGCCCCAGAGTGTCCAGTGGTATGCTTAGTGTGCACTGGAGGGCTGATGGGATGCTCGGTGTGCATCAGTCTGGAATAGTGGTCTTTTGAGAATACTAGTTAATAGTGGTTTGCTTTGTGAGCACTATGTTTGATGATCTTTTATGATTTATCTATTTTGTTTGCTTGTATCATAACATCTAGAAATATAGGTTGCTTTTAAAAATGTGTTTAAGTATAACTTGGCATTTGAGCAAATAAACCAATGTATAGCCTTTCTTTATTATTACCTTGCATGTCATACTTTCCCACACTTGCGGAGTACGATATGTACTCACACTTGCTATCTCCCCCATAAACATGAAATGCTGCTCAGAAGTTGGAGGTGAATTCTTCTATGATGGCGAATATGGTGACTACATCTAGCTTGTGGAGCCCCGGTCGACGTCCCTGTGGAGTGATGGAGTTTAGAAGTCTTCCGCTAGCGTTATCGAGTCTTCGAGTCGTTTGAGAACTTTGAGTCATTTACTTAAGCAAGGGTGTAATACTTAAATATGCACTGTTCTTGATTATTACTTGAGTCACTGCATGTATGAGACTTGATCCTGGCATACATGTGAGGTTCTATAAAAACCGGGTGTGACAGGCCTAGAGCAATTTCAGGATGGGTGACCGACCCGGAAGTTCTTTTCGGGTGCGCACGAGTGAGGACAAAGTGCGCAGAAAAGACTTGTGTTGGTCTGTGAGGGCAGTCTTGAGATCCTTAGGAGCTGCCAGCTGTAAGCGGGCCGGCCCGGCTCGGGGAGCGGGACGTTACAGTACTTAACTCTATGCCTCATAGGTGAGCAGACCAAAAAATTGCAAAACGGAGGTAGTATATATTTGTCAGCAAAAGAATTCAGCCTTCCATTTGTTTACTTTGGTAGCATAAACCGTCATTGTGACCCCATTTCGAAACATTATGTGGAGATAGAACATTAAGTTTCAATGTCAGCTAATATGATATTCTTATTGCTCAATGCTCAGTTGTGTGTAGATCGAATTGTGTACCCCGCGGCAACGCGCGGGGTTTTGGCTAGTATCATTAATTTCTTTCCAACTATGTAGATAGTATCAAACAAATATTTCATAACTATTTTGATATAGGTTGTCATGTGAGTTGTCATCATCCAAAATTTGAGCTTCAAATTTACTTGTAGGCCAACATACAAAAAAAAACTTCAAAAAGGTGTACACTACACCAAATAGAATTGTTTGGAGGGAGTAAAATGATCCATAATTTTGTTTAGAGGGTCAAACGGACAAAGTGAATTGTTCAAGGGAGTAAAATAGATTTTTTTTCCTTTTATAAAATTTTATACAAGTTCAAGGTCATCATGCAAATGCTCCGTAAATAGGAAATCATGCATTTTCATGAGCCCACATTGCGTGTAGCTGCCACCCAGCAGCGCCCAATAGCATGCAGCCATGCCCAGGTAGTGCCGAAGAACCAGAACAAATAGAAAACAGGCCTAATCCACCGGTGCTATGCTTGGCACGAGGAAACAGGCCTGTCGGGACCAATGTGATCCGGACAAGAACATATATGAAATTGGGAAAATTTTTATAAAAGTGCAAGTAATGGATGATAAATGGAGAAAGTAGGAACTAGGGATGAACTAGACTACTAGAGATGTATTGAAAAGCAATTGTGTTTGGATTTATGTCTTCGGTACTTGGTCGCACACGGCGGTCATTGCTTATAAGCAGGACAGAATTACAGGCAATAGTTACACCGGCAAAAGTTACAGTGTACTTCAGGAAATTAACAGTAGTAACTAACGGCAGCGTCCTCACCGTCAGATCATGATAAAAGGTTTGCTTGTTGTGAAAGGTGAAATCGCGGGAATACTGATCTTATGAAATCAACATCTTCCCAGATTGCTTTCTGGGTGTAACTAGATGAGCCATTGAACTACAGGTTGATTGTTGCGTGGTATGAGTCTTCTTTCCATGATTTGCAGAGGACCTACTTTGAAGTTGCCAGCAGCATCAACCAATGGAAGTTCAGAGGGTCACCTCAATGTTTCAACTGGCTGACATGCAAATTAAAGCTGGATGGATAGCACTGCGTTTAGGCAGGAGCAGTTTGTAAGCTAGTTTACTAAGGCCGGTCTCAGTCCACCTTTCATTTGCAATTAATAGCTTGCCACATTAGATAAATTGGTGACATTGGCAGCAAATTTATTAAGAGAGAGAACAAAATTCTTTCATCCCCTTTCATCCCAGTGAAAGACAAGTGGCGTTCTTTCCAACCAAATGGAAGGGGAAAGAAAGTGCATTGAGGCCGTGAGCTTATTTCTTCCACCCAAAATCAGATCTCGTGCGCGTACTGTCCTTCTCCCCTACTTCCCTCGCCACTAAGACTGCGTATGACCAGTGATGTATGTTTGTATAGGTGTGCTTTTAAATAAACCATGTAACTTTCGTATTGAAACATGAGAAGCTAAAACTTTTAAATATTGCTTTTTGAAAAGCATATAAAATATCAACATGTTATCACATATCGTTGAAATATATCCACAGTTATGGAACTTGAATTTTAATCTTGTGAATGATGTCTTCGCATGTTGTTGAAAATTTCGAAATGCATATAAAAGATAATAGAATCTATGAATCCAAGGTACAGATGATGTGTGACATAAAAGAACCTGAAGAAAATAGAAGGAAAAAATAGATAATGCTGAGTTGTTATTTACATAAAATGAATGATACAAATATCCACGCACGGTTACGGGTCTGGGAAATTTTCTATTTTCGAAGTTTATTCTGGCGGTTGAATTATTATTGTTTGTGTCGCATTGATTTTTTCAATGAATCGATATTAGCATGTCGCATCCATACAAATCCTTGAGATCAACTTCAGCTGTTAATAAGCAACATTCGTAGATATATTTTTATTCTCGGATATTGGACATGCCAACCATCGTGTCGTATCATTTTATTGAGCGTGGACATTATGCATGATACACAAGGTGTTGAGATACACGTACGTGGACATAATAAAAAGCACAAGCTGCCCTTTAGTACAGAAGAAGAAGCTGCACTACTTTAGCGACCGGGCACACTGTGCCAAGATCTAAAAGTAGGCCATAGTGGGCAATTATTACCAGAGACACTGCATACATATATAGATGTACCTCCCCACGAGACGTACGGAGTGGTAGAGTTCGTACGTTCTTACGCTGAGGAGCGGGTAGCATTATTCTTGGCAAACAAGATGTGCCCATACGGCATGAAGTGGCAGACCGGCTCGCCGCCAGGCTTGGTGCCGAGCAGCTTGAAGGACATATGCTCTGGGTCCCATAGAGACGTGTCTGTATGGCAAACGATAGCCACCGTGACGAAGCTGCCGTTGGCGCCCTCCATGTCCGCCATGTACGCCCTGACGGCGCCCGTGTCGTGGCACATGTACACAGTGTACGGGTACATGTTGTCGTGGCATGCCACAAACCTAGAGCCACCGATTGGGTGCACGGCGCGGATGGTGTACGGCTGAAGTGGTTCCCCAGAGCGAGGCAGCGTCGAGGTCACCAGCCTGATGTCGCGGGTTCCCAGACCGGCCATGGCGCCCTCGAGCAGGGCCTCCAGCGACGTCGCACAGAACTTGGCCTCCCCGGCTAGGGACGGCATCTCGCACATGCCCAACGTCTCCTCCATGTGAGCCGCCTGTTGGGAGCCTGCAGGGATGCCAAACCTAGCAAGGACATCTGGCAGCGCGGAAGTCGTGAACGGGATGGAGTCCGCGACGTCACGTGGTAGGAGGCCGAGTGGGGCTCTCTTCGCCGGCGGGAAGTGTATGGGCAGGGTCTCACCCACACGAACAGCTTCCTCATGGAAGAACACGACTGTTCCCTTGACCGCTTTGTTTTGTTTGGCCACCCTCCTCATGGATGAGCGCTTGTAATTAGTGTAAAAAAAGTTTTCAGATGGTGTTCCAGCACTGTTGTCACCGACCGGGCTTTGAGATGAGCGCTTGTAATTAGTGTAAAAAAAGTTTCCAGATGGTGTTCCAGCACTGTTGTCACCGACCGGGCTTTGAGATGAGCGCTTGTAATTAGTGTAAAAAAAGTTTCCAGATGGTGTTCCAGCACTGTTGTCACCGATTGGGCTTTGAGATGAGCGCTTGTAATGAGTGTAAAAAAAGTTTCCAGACGGTGTTCCACCATTGTTGTCCCCAGCCATTCCCATGTTCATATGGCCTCTGCTTTGCTTTCTGAATTGGTGTCTGAACAGTGCATTGTACGTAAGTATAAAATGTTAGACATAAAGTAACGAAGGGAATAGGGCGAAGCCAGACTTGCAAACCACCGGTGTCATCACCAATAATCAACAGGGTCATTTGCTTATGAATACTAATTGAACACTAATTTTACAAAGAAATTGCTAAAAATCGTCGGTGTCAGGACACCGGCGGCTACACATATATAGCTTCGCCCCTCGAAGGGATCAGATGACTCACCAGGATGGAGGAGCCAGTGGATGGCTTCTGGGAGCGGAGAGGCTGGCAGGACAGTGCGCCAGAACACCTCGGCCGATGACGGGCTACCATGGCTGTGGCTGAGCTGCCTAGCCTGAATCTGACAAGATAAAAGTCTATATCAGTTCGGGCGAGAAAATGCTAGCCCGTCATATACCATAACTGTAGAAAATGCTGCATGCATAGAGAACTGGAGTATATATTATAGGTATCACTACCGCCAGCAGAGAAGCAAGGGCGAGGAGAGAGCTCAAGAGCAAGCGCGCCATGGAAATTAGAGGACTTCTCCTAGAGGAGTCACAAGAAACAAGCTTAGTTCTTGTGTTGGAGCAAGGCAGCCAAGAACACCGATACTTATAGAAGCGGAGGAGCCACGATCAGGGCATGGGTTTCACCTACCTTCTCTCTTGCTGCATGACAAAATAGCACTCGATGAGCAGTGTTTTGGAGTAATGGATACCTACATAGATCTTACCATGCAAAACGTTGACATGCCAGGTAAAAGAGCACCTATTCAGAAGACTTTATTGGGCTCATTGCATTAGTCATTCGGTTTGGTTTGATAGCCATTGTTTTTCTAAACCAAAATTTGAACTAAGTTACCTATTCAGAAGACTTTATTATAAACTATTGTTCTACTCTATGAGAATCGAAGCACTCTGGAACAACCCAAGAACTCAATCCTTTGTGCCGCAATGAGATGTTTAAGAGTAAGTAATATGATTGTACTTTTAAACACATTTTAAAAATAGATATTTAATGATCATATATAACCGATTGTTTAAAATAAGGATATAACTGGTATACCAAGTACAAGTATTGAGATTTAGCACAACTAATTTCACGCACACAGCTATTTTGTATCAATTGATTAAGTAAAAAGAATAGTTCACACTTTTTGATCTGGGATGAATTGTAAAGCAAAACTTGAACTAAGTTACTTATTGAAATGATCATAAATTGCCATATCAAGGAGGTGATCACGGTGCTGAGAAGGTTTAATCTCTCGCAACTACGACCTTGTTAAATTAACATGACTGATTATCAAAAACTGTATGCTAAAATTGGAGACAGGTAAAATAGAACATAGATGCCTTGGATTAAATTATCTCAATCTCCTGATCAACAAGATTATTTGGAAACATCTCAACTACAGGCAAACAGTACGAATTTAGAAGGTCGTCATCGCTACATCTGAACTAAGCTTCCTCGCAGGTCTTTGCCGCCGCTTCCCTGCTTGATGTTATGAATCCCAGAATAATACTGTTTTCTATGCATGCATTATTTTGTGATCGTCATATGAAAAATTAGCTAACAGTACTAGAAAGCTATCGCGCAGCTCATAAAACCATACCTTGTAATATCTGTTCAATAACCTGATGGTTGCAACGGTTCGCCGTAGTGGGAGTTGGAGGCCACAGCGAATGGATAACTGAGCAACCGACAACAGATGAACACTACTCTTTGGGAAAGAGGTGAGAGAAAGAAAAAATGGTTTCTTTCCAAATTAGACTACGGCACAATGGTTAATTATTTCGCTCTCCACTCTCTCCTCAATAACTAGTTATGGCCTGAACCAAGCAGGATGGGCAGCCCTGCTTTGGATCTGTACATCATTTTTAACCAAAATCGGGAAAGTTTTCTTGAAAAAAAAAGGTTAGCCAACCCTGCTTTGGGATCTGGGATCTGCATGTCACTTAACAAAAAGCTCCACGGTAGCAGCCTGCTCACGCTATATATACTCTCTGTTTCAATTGAAGTGTCATTCTAGGAGTGAAAAGTTTTTTTCGTATTAAGTGACATTCTCGCTTTCAAATGCAAGTCTTTCTCTATCTCTCTCCTCCTTTACTCGTCATTAATTTCGGGGGCGCTCTCTACTTTTTTCATCTCCCATTATTTCTCATGACCAAGCCTAAAATGACACTTAAATAAAATATGGATGGAGTACTATTGATAGAAATGGCATGTAATGAGCTTGAGACAACAAGATGCCCTATATATCAAATGGATAATTATGACTGTGTTTTGGGATGAGTCATGCTTTGTTGTGTGGCAAGAGGGAGACATGGTAGGTGAAACCCATGACTTCTTGGCCTCCTTGCTCCAACACGAGAACAAGCTAGACTCTCGTGAGTTTCTAGATCGGCCCCTAATTTCCATGGCGCGCTTCTTTCCCATTACATTCAAAGTTTGAGTGCCTAGTGTTCAGTTTCTCGATCCGCCGCTAGTTATGGCCTGAACCAAGCAGGATGGGCAGCCCTGGTTTGGATCTGTACGACTTTTTAAACAGAATCGGTACGGGTTTCTGACAAAAGAAAATACTGAACCCTGCTTTGGGATCTTCACGTCATTTTAGAAAAAGCTCCTTAGAAGCAGTTTCCAGACACTTTATATACTATTCATACTGAAGAGCCATGTGATGAGCTTGAGACAACAAGATGCCCATTATATCATGGATAAGGAGGTGGTAGACGCAGATTAATGCCACGGAAGGCTACGGAAACTTAGAAATACAAAGTTATGCCACGCTAGTCACAAACATGGCTTGATAGCTGGATATGCATTGATTTTGTTACTGCTAGACAAAGTAATGGAGAAGGCCAGCTTTGTGTCGACGTAGCTGGTTGGCCAAGGTTCACTGATTCTGTTTTGCCTACACCAGTCAAAACAAGGGAAGAAGGCTAACAACTGTGTGGAAGATCAATATGCGGTTAACAATGTTGGGCTTCCCCGGTGGTAATCTTAGATGGTGAATACTCCCTCCATCCCCTGTCTAAGGAAAACCATACATTCTTCTAAAAAAAAATCAAACATTTTAATTTGACTAAATTTATAAAGAACATTATTACTATTCATCGGGAAAAAATTGAGTAGATAGGTTCGATCCTCTTCATTCAATGAAAAAGGAACAAGTATATAGGTTTTTTTTTTTTGCGATGAAGTATATAGGTTTATGTTGCACAATTACACATATTTTGTCTCACAAATGTACGTTGATATTAATTTATAAAAAGTTCAGCCAAACTTCTTAAGATGGTTTGACTTAGAATAAAATTAGAGTGACACTTTATTTGGTACGAAGATAGTATGTGGCACAATCTTATCGGGATTCTTGAGTAATGAATAGTAAGGTGTCAAACTCCAGACACTCCGGTTTCTAAAACTGGATCCTCAGTTTCTCAAAATGAAACATAACGCTGCAGTTTTCTTCAAGTGCTACTTCGTTCCATAGCAAGAGAGATACATGGATAATTATGACGGTTTTTTCGGATCGAGTCCTGCTTTGTTGTGTAGCAAGAGCGATACATGGTAGGTGAAACCCATGACTCGATTGGGCTCCTTGGCTTCTATCTTTGGTGACGGCTAAATACCGTCAGGAAAATGAGGAAAACTGTCAGAGATATATTTGGTGACGGTATGCCGACAGAAAAATGCCCTCAGCAATAGATCGACAGTAAAATTAGAATTTGGTGATGGTTTACCACAGAGATAGCAATTGTTACCATTTCTCTGAGAAAGAGACCCTCAATAATATTAAAAAACCACCAAAAAATAATAATTTTCGTAACAGAAATTACACGTTACAATTCCAGAATTGCTCCATTTTAGAAATATAGATAAAAAGCATATTCAAAGGAATATAACGAGCAAATTCATGTCATTCATTCTGAATATAACACATCCAATTAGGCGTGCAGTCATTACATGGTTACTAATTACAGGATTCCTAACACTACATCAATACAATACATTCTCTTGCATCAGTTCCACAAACTGGTCAGACATAAATCTAAGAACTAAAAGTCAACACCTATCCATTTCAAAACTATATCACCAAGTAGAGGTAAAATCATCTGCAGACAACACGCATCACCCCTTCGTCATAGAGCCCTGTTTGTCAAGAGGAGCTAGGATGAGACTAAGAGCAACTCCAATGGAGGCCTCAACTTCAGCCCCAACTCAGTATTTAGGGGCTGAGGTCCAAAAATCCTGCTCCAACAGGGCCCTACTCGGGTCCCTACCGGAGGGAGGTCCTAGATTCCACCGCTCGGCCCCTTCTCCGATGGAGTCCGTAGGAGAGCCCCTACCCGCTATTCTCGCTCCCGCGCGGCCGTGCCTCGCCAATTCCGCATGATCCCGCCCTCCTGCGATGTGCCCCGGACTTGGAAAATCCCCTCTGGCAGAGCACCTAGCCGCGGCGAGGCCCAAGCCGCCCACTCGTCGGCTTGCTTCAGACACTGGTCCGCCCCGCCGCCAACACGACGAGGTCGAGGAGAGGGAGGGGATGCGCACGACGGGGATTCCGACCTGGTCAACGCCGCCTCGCCCTCCGGCCATATCGCCCCAGCCACGAGCCCCGCCCTGCCGCGTCGCCCTCCGGCCATCTCGCCCTGCGCCCAGCGCACCCCATCCCACAGCCGCAAGGCCCGCCCTACCGCGTTGCCCTCCGGCCATCTCCGCTGCGGCAGCTCGCCTAGCCCCATGCTGCGGCAGCGCACCCACAGCCACCCGCTGTGCCAACTCGCCGATAGATGAAGAGGAGAGAACGGCTGTGTGAGAAGAGAAGAGAGATGGGCGGGGAAGCGAGAAGACGGTGAAATAAAAGTGAAAAGAAAAAAAAAGATGACACAGACGGATGGGGTCCACATGTCATGATGGAGGTAGGGGCTTATATTCGAGGGCTGCTGGAGTAGATGATAGAAATCAGAGCCTCGGCAAAAAAAAATCAGATCCCCCTTCATTTAGGGGCTTCTATTGGAGATGCTCTAATGCTACAGAATAAGCAGTTGAGAATATAAGTTCTACTTCAGAGCTGATCTAAACAGATGCATTGTAGGCCAAACTCACCAAAAATTTCTGAAAGTCCCAATATCAGGTGCAACAATTAAAAATCTCTTCTTGCTTCCCTTGAAATCTTCTGCCTCGCCATAACACGTTATAAGAAATTAGCACAAAGGTAATGAAGCTACCATCAGAAAAGAACCTTGCAAAGAACTGATAAAACAGTGGCTGGATAGGGACTCAGGAGGTCTTGCCGTCTTCCGTCGGTTCCTTTCATCATGCGCACCGCACACCGCGGCAGACCTCGCGCGCGATCCCACCGCCGCCATAGATCTCAAGCGCGGCTGCCGCAACACCTCGACACGGCCGCGGCTCGCCGACGCAGACCTCGCGCACGACCCTTCCGCCGCCGCGGACCTCGAGTGTGGTTGCCGCATGCCTCGACACGGCCGCCGTCACCAAAGGCCTGGTGGCCGCTGCGTGGATCCGTCGTGGAGGAGGGAGGCGGGGGTCGGTGGCCTGGATCTGGAGGAGGGGCGGCGGCGGTGGTTGAGACCTGGTAGAGAGTCGGGATCGGCTAGGGTTCTCTCCCAAATGGGCCGGGCTAAGCAGGCGGGCATGAAGCCCGTAAAGTTTAGCCTGGCCCAAGCATAGCACGACCCGCTCAATTTTGTGCCTGGGCCAGCACAGCACGAGGCTAAGGGCCGTTCTTGGGCTGAGGTCTCGGCCCGACGGGTGGCACATTTAAAAGCCCGCTAATGGCACATCAAGGCACAGCCTAAAAGAAGCCCGTGTATAGAATAGTATGAATATATTTCAAATTCTTATGGACCTAAGAAGGGAACTTTGGGGCTGTTTTTTTCTTCGAGCCTAAACTTTAGCCCTGTCACATCAAAAAGATTCTTGTCATTTAGGAAATTAGTGGCCGAACCCCCCCCCCCCCCCCCCCTCCCTGTCTCCACCACTAGCGTTGTCGGCGCTACCAGACGCCCTCGCCCGGCTCCGCCTAGGCGGCCGAGATGAAGGAGACGCTGGGCATGTCCGAGACGCCGTCCCTCGCCAAGGGAGGCCAAGTTCTACGCGACATCACTGGAGGTGCTGCTCAAGGGTGCCATGGCCAGGCTCGGAACGACCGAGATTACGCCGGTGACCTCGCCGTCGCGCGCCCCTCCAGCCGTACACCATCCGCGCCGTGCGCCGGATCGACGACGGCGACGAGTCGAGGTTCGTGGCGTGCCACGGAGGGCGCTACACATACTCCGTGTACTTGTGCCACCACACAGGCGCCGTCTGGCGTACATGGCGGACATGGAGGGCGCCCGCGGCGGCAAGGTCACCGTGGCCATCGTCTGCCACACGGACACGTCGCTCTGGGACCCGGACCACATGTCGTCCAAGCTGCTCGGCACCAAGCCCGGCGACGAGCCGGTGTGCGACTTATTCATGCCGTACGGCCACATCATGTTTGCCACTCTCTCAGAGGAGCTATGTCAATGTATGCAGTGTCTGTCTTGCCTCTATTACTTACCCACTTGATCTGAGTTCTTATCTTAGTGCGCCTGATCACTGGAGTCGTAGGGCCAGCTTCTGTATTAATAAAGGGGAGCTTGTGCTTCTTATGTCAACCGCTTGTGTAACACATGATGCCGTTTGACTGTTAAATAATGAACATAACGCGACGATATTGTTAGACAGAATCATATTCGGTAGTTTGTTTCCTTGTTTGTAGCGTGTCATGCATGATCTGCGGGGTCCTTTCCTATCTCCACGGTCCTGTTTCTATAAACCGTTTTGGATTGATACGGAAGGTGCCCAGGGGCCCTTGGCCTATATCTGTACACCCCTTGACATCGATCAATGCATTGCGTAATTGTCTCGCTATCATGGTATCAGTAGGTTACGATCCTACGTTCCGCTTCCGCTAACCCTAGCGCCGCGCCGCCGCGATCATCTCGCCACCGCCGCTAGTTTCTTCCATCCAGCTCGACACCGATGGCTGACGAGACCGAAGCCGAGCGCGCCGCCCGTCTCGAGGCCGCGCGCCGCGCCCTCGTCGCCCGCGTCGCTGCGCTCTCTGATGAAGAGCTCCAAGAAGCCGCCCGCCTCGTCGCCGAACGCCAAGAAGCAGCTCGCCTTGAGGCTGAGCGCCAAACGGCTGCTCGCCTCGAAGCTGAGCGCCGCGCGGAGGAGTCTCGCGCCATGGTTCTCGCCGCGCAGGCCGCCGCCGCCACCGCCACGTTGCACGCCCAGGCCGTGGCGGTCTTAAACATCAAGTCGCTGGTCCCCGTCGTCCTCGACCGCGCCTCGCCCCACTACTCCCGGTGGCGCGCCCTCCTCATCAACACCCTCGAGAAGTATGCACTTGAGGATCATGTGCTCTCCGACGACGACCTGTCCCACGACGTCGCCTGGAAACGCATGGACGCCACGGTCCTTTCGTGGCTTTACGGCTCCGTCGCTCCCGACCTCGTCGAAGTGGTGATGACCCGCGACGACGGCCCTCCCACGGCGCGCCATGTCTGGCTCGGGCTGGAATGCCAGTTCATTGGCAACCGGGAGACGCGCGCCCTTCACCTCGGCGCCGTCCTCCGAACATCTATCCAAGGTGATCAGTCCGTGGTTGTCTATTGTCAGAAGTTGAAAGCAATGGCCGATCAACTCGCCGACCTCGGCGAACCTGTCCGCGACCGTACCCTGGTGCTTCAAGTCATCCGTGGCCTCAATGAACGCTTCGCCTACATGGCGGCGCTGATCGCACGCCAGCGTCCGTTCCCGACATTCGCCGACATCTGCGCGGACCTCGAGCTCGAGGAAATCAACATGAAGGCCCGGCAGTCCATTGCCCCTCACGCCCTTGCGGCCTCCACGTCTCGATCGACTCCGGCTCCTTCCTCCACTCCGGCCTCTTCGTCGACAACGCCGGCGTCGTCGCCGTCCTCTGGCACTCAGGACGGCGGCGGCAATCAGGGCAATCGCCGCAATCGGCGCGGCCGGCGGCAGGGCAACCAGGGCGCCGTCTCCAGCAATGGATCGGGACCGCGGCCTTTCCCCAGCCCATACGGCTGGCCCACGAGCTACAATCCTCTGACCGGCACCTTTCAGGTGTGGGCCGGTCAGATGGATCCGCGCCAGGCCGCCTCTGCTCGCCCCCTCTGCGGCCCATCAGTCCATGCAGCAGCCGCATCTGGGGAGCGCCGCCTCAGCAGGCCTTCCTGGCTGGGCCGCAGGCTGGGCACGTCTACGGGCCTCCGCAGGCCGCCCCTACCGGCTTCACCGCTCCGGCTCCTCAGCCCATGACGCATCCAGGCATGGTGGCCTACCCTGGTGGCTTGTACTGGGACCAGAATGCTTTAGCTTCTGCTTTCAGTACAATGACTCTGCAGCAGCCGCCGACATCGACCGAGTACTACATGGACACAGGTGCTGAAACACACATGACTTCAAACTCCGGTAATCTTTGCACTTCCCACCCACCATCTCATTCCACCCCCTCTCACATTGTTGTCGGTGATGGTTCCCTTCTGCCTGTTACACACACCGGCTCTCTTTCTTTTTCATCCGCTCGGGGTCCCCTTCACCTTAATAATGTTCTTGTTTCCCCTCAGTTAATTAAGAACCTTATTTCTGTTCGTCAATTCACTATCGACAATCATTGTTCAGTTGAATTTGACCCTTATGGTTTTTCTGTGAAGGACCTTCAAACCCAGAGCGTGATCGTCAGGTGCAATAGTTCCGGAACCCTGTACCCCCTCCTGTCATCGGTGTTTCGTCCCCTAGCACTAGCGGCCTGCTCCGTCTCGTCCACACTTTGGCATCGGCGTCTCGGTCATCTTGGTCATGAAGCTTTGTCGCGTCTAGTTTCATCCTCTGCTATTACTTGTAATAAAAGCGAGTCAGAACATTTATGTCATGCTTGTCAGCTAGGTCGTCATGTCCGCCTTCCCTTTAGTCACTCGAGCTCTCGTGCTACAAAGAATTTTGATTTAATACATTGTGATCTTTGGACATCCCCTGTTGTTAGTGTTTCTGGTTACAAGTATTATCTTGTCATTCTTGACGACTGCTCGCATTTTTTGTGGACGTTTCCCCTCCGCCTCAAGTCTGACACTTTTTCCACTCTTACTCACTTTTTCACTTTTGTTTCCACACAGTTCGGTGTCACCATTAAGAGCATCCAGTGTGATAATGGTAGAGAGTTTGACAACTCTTCCTCCCGCATGTTCTTTCTTACTCACGGCGTCACTTTTCGCATGTCATGTCCCTATACCTCTCCACAGAACGGCAAGGCTGAGCGCATCATTCGCACCACTAATGACATTGTTCGCTCCCTTCTTTTTCAGGCTAGCATTCCACCGTCTTACTGGGTCGAGGCTCTTCACGCAGCCACTTATCTGCTAAACCGCCACCCCACTAAGACCCTAGCTTTCTCCACGCCGTTCTTTGCCCTTTACGGTGTCCAGCCTTCCTATGCCCATCTCCGTGTGTTTGGTTGTCTTTGCTATCCCAACCTATCGGCGACTGCTGCGCATAAGTTGGCCACTCGCTCCACCCCTTGTGTGTTTCTTGGGTATCTGTCTGATCACAAAGGGTATCGGTGTCTAGACCTCTCCTCCAACAGGCTTATCATCTCCCGGCACGTCACCTTCGATGAAACCTCCTTCCCTTTCGCTGAGTCGTCATCACCCCCTTCATCCGACTTTGACTTTCTTACGGAGTTTGATGTTGCACCTGTTGTTCCTATTAGTTCTCCTTTGATTTCAGGTACATCTTCCGCTGCGGGTCCCACTGCCCCTGCTGTTGCGCCACAGCAGGCTGTTGCCGGTGGGGTCCAGTTTCCAGCGCCCGCTCCCGTCGCGGTCTACCAGGACGTGCCATGCGCCACTGCCCCTGTTGGCTCCACGCCACAGGTCGCTGCCAATGGCGTTGCTGCCCCTGGGACACGCCCTGCGCAGGTTGCTCCTGCAACCGGGTCCACGCGGGCCCCGACCGACGCTGTTACCCCTGGGACACGCGCCGCGCAGGCTACCCGGATCCCTGCGGGCCCCGTCGACTGGAGCTGCTCCCCTGCCTGGGTCCCCGCAGGCCCACTCGCCACCAGGAGCTGCACCCCCGTCGCCCATGCACTCGCCTGCACCCGGTGCGGTGTCTGCTCTCGCTGCGCCTCCACGTCGCGGTACGCTGCCGCCAGTCGTCCTTGGGCCGCCTCCAGCGACTGCAGTTGAAGTCCAACCAGAGGCCAATGACCACGGTATGGTTACTCGCGGGAAACGAGGCTTTCGTCAACCAAAGTCTCCTTTTGATCTCCATGCCGCACCACTGTCTCCGGTGCCCAAGTCCTTTCGTGCAGCTCTTGCAGATCCTAACTGGCGAGAGGCTATGACCGAGGAGTACACTGCCCTTCTGGCCAATGATACATGGGAACTGGTTCCACGTCCAGCAGGCTCCAATATTGTCATTGGTAAATGGGTATTTCGGCACAAACTTCGTCCTGATGGCTCTCTAGATCGCTACAAGGCTCGTTGGGTGCTTCGTGGATTTACTCAGCGTCCGGGGATTGACTTTGATGAGACCTTCAGTCCAATTGTCAAGCCTGCTACTATTCGCACAGTACTCACAGTTGCTCTCTCTCATGACTGGCCTATTCATCAGCTGGATGTGAAGAATGCTTTCTTGCATGGGACACTTGATGAGACAGTTTATTGTGTGCAGCCCTCTGGTTTTGTGGACAGTGCTCGCCCTGACCATGTCTGTCGTCTCAACAAATCTCTCTATGGCCTCAAGCAAGCTCCCCGCGCCTGGTACAGTCGCTTTGCCTCTCACATCTTGTCTCTTGGATTTGTGGGCTCTCGTTCAGATACCTCGCTATTTATTTATCGCCGAGGCCTTGAGACGGTTTACCTGCTACTGTATGTGGATGATATTGTGCTCACAGCCTCCTCTGATTCCCTCCTCCGTCGGGTTATTGTGGCTCTTCAGCAGGAATTCTCTATGAAGGATCTCGGTCCATTGCATCATTTTCTGGGGCTTTCTGTCACTCGCCAGGATGGTGCTATTTTTCTCTCCCAATGCCATTATGTTCTTGAGGTGCTCGAACGCGCTGGGATGACTGATTGTAAGCCATGTTCCACGCCAGTTGACACATCAGCCAAGGTTTCTGCTGCTGAGGGTGCTCCCGTATCTGATCCGACGCATTATCGAGGGTTGGCTGGCGCTCTTCAGTACCTTACATTTACCAGGCCTGATATTGCTTATGCCGTTCAGCAGGTTTGTCTCCATATGCATGATCCTCGGGAGCCGCATTATGCTTTGGTTAAGCGCATTCTCCGCTACTTGCACGGCACTTTGGACTATGGGCTTCAGCTTCGCCGTACCAACCTCTCCAGCTTGGTCGTCTATTCCGATGCAGATTGGGCGGGCTGTCCGGACACCCGTCGTTCCACTTCTGGATATGGTGTATTTCTTGGGGATAATTTGGTGTCGTGGTCCTCGAAGCGTCAGCCTACAGTTTCTCGATCCAGTGCAGAGGCAGAGTACCGTGCTGTTGCTAATGCAGTTGCTGAGACTTCCTGGCTTCGTCAGCTACTTCAGGAGTTGCACATCCCTATTCAGCGTGCTACACTTGTTTACTGTGACAATGTCAGTGCTGTTTATCTCTCGACGAACCCGGTGCAACATCAGCGCACCAAGCACATCGAGATTGATCTTCACTTTGTCCGTGAGCGTGTTGCTGCTGGTGCTGTTCGGGTGCTTCATGTTCCGACCTCCTCACAGTACGCTGATATTTTTACTAAGGGGCTACCGTCTTCTGTCTTCGCCGAGTTTCGGTCCAGTCTGAATGTCTTCCCTAGTGGCTAACGACGCTCCGACTGCGGGGGAGTGTTAGACAGAATCATATTCGGTAGTTTGTTTCCTTGTTTGTAGCGTGTCATGCATGATCTGCGGAGTCCTTTCCTATCTCCACGGTCCTGTTTCTATAAACCGTTTTGGATTGATACGGAAGGTGCCCAGGGGCCCTTGGCCTATATCTGTACACCCCTTGACATCGATCAATGCATTGCGTAATTGTCTCGCTATCAGATATATATATAGGTATGTTCCAGAATCCACATTTCTGATCGACTACACGCCTCCATGAACGTTGGTTATGAACAACTGAAGTTTAACTTAAGGAACTGTATTGATGCGACATAACGAATCTTTCACAAATTAAAATCAGTTTGACACCTGATAACAATTAAAAACTTTAATCTCTGGGCCTGGGCCTGCCCGCTAAGCTCGACCAGGGCATGCATCTGCCATTGCAGCCTCCACAAGTGTGACTGCTTCCCCATCGCACTCCTAATTTTGGTCATAATTTTTTCACGTGTGTTTTCAAAAATTCTTTCCACTAAATAAAAAGGAGAATGTTTCGACAAATCAACCAAACATTTTCAGAGTTTGCAAAACCATTGGTCCATCCAAAAGCTCAAGAATATTTCAAAATGTTTCTATGAACCATGCAAAATTATGGCCTTGCACCATGGAGTAGTCAAAAAAAAATCCATGGTTGCATGACAAAATCAATAGGCTATATGGTTCTTATCATAAACATCTTGAGCAAAATAAAGGACCAATATTTTCAAAACCCCTTCCACAAGTGTGAGTTCATTTTCTCCCTTCCATCACACCTTTCCCTATGACCAAAATACGAGGAGTTGCTATGATGATTGAGACTCATTCTTTAGTTTTACAATATATACATAACATTTGTGCATTCTTTACCAAGCTCCACATACAAAGCCTCATTTGGTAGAAGGTAGTATGAGTAAAACTTGTAGGAATAGACTCACATGAGGGATGGTAAGAGAAGTGCCATCCAAATCGAAGGAGAACTTTTTACACCTTACCTTGCAGCACATAAAAACTCTGGTTGCATACCTGCTAGAATTGTTTACTTGTCCGAATGTACCGTTTTAATCTTCAATGCTGCATGACAAGGAGTGTCATATAAGCCCCACGACGTTTGCAACACTCATAAATATTTTGTGCTCTCGTAAACTTACCATTGTTTAGGGAGTATGTTGTTGCATCTTTATTACTCATGGGGCGCTTCATTGTAACTCCTGATCCGCCGGTACCCTGAGTTGAGTTTGCTCGGGGCGAGCAAAGTTTAAGCTTGGGGAGGTTGTTGGCGGTCGTTAAACCATGTTTTGACCGCCACCCTACTGGTAAATAACGGCATGTCACCAAGATTCTGTGCATAGTAGATAGGAATAACACTACTCCACAAGTTTTGATGAATATTTGGATGCAGGAGTGAATAATGGAGGAAAGTGGGACAAACCAGGGAAAACCCCTGGCTGGCCGGCCCCACCATAGGCCGGCCGGCCCCACATGATGGCCAATGGCCCTGGGCTTCCTCCAGTGGGCTGGAAACTGGTCCACCACGCACAATTCAAGGCCCAGCCCAGCGGATTCCACCGCCATTCTAGAAGGTGGGCCATTTGGGCCTTTACTTGGCCCTCACTTCGATTCTGCTGACCTCAGCAAACAACCGACCTTCAGACCGCCTTTAGGGAGTGATCAGGAGCGCCGATGCAAGAGGCGGTGGCCAACCGCCACAGGGGCCGCCCGGCCGGCCACCTTACTTGGCCGGCCGGCCAGGCTTGGTGGCCCCGCCAAGCCACCTCGCAGTATAAGTACCCCACCGTCCTAAGGAGGTAATAAATAGCACCGGTGGCCGGAGGAACAATTCGCACCACACTTCATCTAATTGTTTATTTCATGTTAGTAGTTACTTTGGGAGTTAGAGTAAAGTAGAGTAGAGTGAGAGAGCTCTCGGGCTTCCGGAATCTTCTCGGAGTTTCGGTATAGCTCTTTGTATCTTAACTCTTTAGAGATATTATTTTATTCAATAAATTTATATTTAGTTTTATCTTTATTTATTTCTTTTAGTAGTTCTTTTCGATTTAGTTTATTTATTTCGTTAAGTAAGTGCTAGTAGAAGTCTTGTTGTGGGATTCGTGATTGTTGTCTAAAAAGTACGAGAGAGTGCCTCCGTCGGAGATGGCGTCCGCGCTTGGTGAAATCTGTACTCTATTCTTAGATAGGACTGCTCCGTTGACCAAGAGTAGTTCCTCTAGGCGGGTTGTAAGCATAGAGCTTAGAGCTTGGCCTATGCACGTTTGGCACCCAACCCCACGGAGGATGGTAGCCGCGAGTGTATGTGACAGCTACACCGGTCTCTGTAATCCACCACGTCCAGGTTGTACAGGCAGGGTCTTAATTATAGCGTACAGTTCCCTAGGATGAACTAGCGGCTAGAGTTCGTATAACCTAGCACGTGCGTGCCCCGAAACGACATGACTTGTATGTGTATGAGCTTAGCTAGAGTAGATAATCTTTGTAGACTTGACTGCTAGGAAAAGTAATTAATAGATAAACATATAGAAAGTTTTGTCTCTATCTCGTTGCTCTCCCAAATGTATACTATTTATTTATCTTTTATCACTTAGAATTAGATGGTGTGTGCCACCCATATATCATGCGAACCTAACCCCCGTCTCAAGTATAGTTGATATGTTATTTTCTCCAATATTTACAATGCATTGCTACTATTCAGCTTCCTTTCGCTCTACTTTCCTGCGAAAATATAAATACGATAACCCTGGAATACTCCAAGGTGAAATGCTACAATGGTGATCCGTGCGCTTGCGAAATTAATGAATTTAATTTACACGCATAAGAACCGCCAACAGGGAGCCAGACACGTAGGTCGAAGGGCGTTGTGCAGTGCGCGTGGCATTTTACGCGGTCAAATGAAAGTGACGAAATGCTTGTCCGTGAGCTCCACACTGCTTGACATGTGGGCCTGCAGAGCGCTTCATGGTCCGCCACGTGGCATTTTACGCGGTCAAACAGAATAAGTGATGAAAATGGCTTGACCGTGTGCCCCACGGTGCTTGACATGTGGGCCAGCAGAGTGCTTCATGGTCCGCCACGTGGCTTCTTACACGCTTAAACAAAATCAATAATGAAAATGGCTTGACCGTGGGCCCTACGGTGCGTGACATGTGGGCTCGCATAGTGCTTCATGGTGCGCCACGTGGCATTATACGCGGTCAAACGAAATTTGTGAAGAAAATGGTTTGACCGTGGGCTCCGTGAGGCCTAACACGTGCGGACCCGTTTGCTGACTGGGATGCCACGTAGGCCAGAAACGTCCGTGGGGTGGGGTTTATGATGAAAGTTAGGGTCCCGTTGGTAGCCGTACTCGCAACGGAATTTTTAGTGACGAATCGGCCACCCAAAACAGTCAACCGACAGCCCCGGACGATCCTATGCACCGATTTTTACGGTTTTTCTTCACAAATATGTCTTGTTAGTGACGGACCACGAAAATCGTCATAAAGTTGGCTGGAAACGGGAAAAACACCTAAAATGGTGACAGATCTACAGTAATTTCGTCGTAAATCAGCAGGTCTGTACTAGTGATTTTAGTGACCATCGTTATATGTAGTTACCAAGGTTGTGCTCGTTGCTATATAGTTTTAGTGATAAAAATATGTAATTATCGGTCACTATATACCAATAGTGATAAGGTTTTAGCCACTAAAATATGACCAAGTTTGTTGGTAACAAACTAGATATTGTGATCAACATTACATATATAGCGACTAAGTACATTAGTGACTAATAGTCATTTTTATTTTCCTTGTAGTGGCTAACAACGTTGGATGGAAAGGCGCTACCGACCTTCTAGCCGAGTCCACGGAAACAAGAACAGCAGGCAGGTCACCCTGTTGATTACTGTCCTGCGCGGAGGTCTGGATCAAGCACACCCACCAAAATAAAGTACGAATCTATTTCGTGAGTGGATCTAAGCATCCATGGGTCACGAAGAACCAATCACATTTCTGCATATCTAAAGGCCGTGCGGTTCTGTCGAAGCTGGTTGTGCTACTGTTCATCAGTTTCCACCGTTGATTTGCTCATCAACGACTCCTCCACCGTACGTTCGTGCAGGTTCCTGCACGCTGGCGACCCGAGAAGCTTCGAGCCCCAGGGCGCCACCGCCTGCAGCTTCACCGATCACCACCTTCGCATCCCCTCGCCGTCTTCTTCACACCATCATCCCACCCCGACTGCCTGAACCCTGTCTCCTCCGGCCGGCGTTCTCAACACCGGTGAGACCCCGCCCTGTTGAGCACCAGGGCGAGATGGAAGCAGCAGGGAGCAACGCCACTGCGGCCGACGCCGACCACGTAGCGGCAGAAGAGGCCCCAGAGCCAGCGGCCTCATCGCCGTCGAAGCTCCAGGAAGCGGCGGCGCCTCCCGCGGGCGAGTCGCTGATGACCGAGCGGAGGCCGTCGAGGGCCGCGCGCGGAGCCTCTCTACTTGCGGCGGTCACAGGAGCGCGCACGCGCCGTCGCCCGTCCCATGCAAAAGCAACATCTAGCACCGCCAAGCCCCTCCACAACTGCGGCTCTGCTTCCCTGGCTGTGGATTCTTTCAATCTCCTCTCGCTTCTCCACTGTTACGCAGACGGAGGGAAAAGACGCTCCAAGCGGACCGGCATGTTCGCCGTTTCTCTCATTTAACCACGGCGCCGTCGACTCTGGAGTGGAGCTTCGGAGATGCTACTCTGTTTTGGGACTGCCTGATGCACGCGCACCTTCATGGTTCCGTTCAGTCATCTTCAATGCTTCATTCCGTTCTGGCTCCACTCTCCGTCAATGCCATTGCTGTGACACCCCGTGTCACTGAAGCCCAGCCAATGCAAACTTCACAAGCTGAACAAAAACTCTTTGCAAATCAAGTTTGAATTCAATTTGAATATTCAAACAGTTGTCCAACAAATGCTTGTGAAGCAAGTTAAAATTTCAATAATAACTTGCCCAAGTAATAATTTTTGCAGCAAGAGCATCTGAAATGAGAATTTTGGGAGATTTTTCCATGAATTTTTAAATTCTGGAAGTGTCTCTAAAAAAAATTCAGAGAAATTCATGCAATTCCTGCTGTTCCTCGAATTTTAATTCGAATTATGTTGCTCAAACCTACCTGGACCCAAAAGAGAAGTTGGAGCTAGATATTTATCCTATATTCCCAGAAGTTCTCATAAATTTTGGATGTCTGGGAGGTTTCCTTTTAATTCAACAAACCTGACAGCATGAAATTTAAGTTTCTTTAAATTTGAGTCAAATTTGATGCTTGTGAAGGAACTCAGAAATTTCAGTAACAATTTGAGCCAACAAAAATACCTCTGGATAGCTCACCTCAAATGATGATTTTGGAGAATTTTTGATGATTTTTGAAATCCGTTTAGATGCTCAAATAAATCCCCCAAAGCTGAAAATGTGACCAACTTTGAAATACTGCCATTTGAAATTATTTTGGATTTCAGATGTGCATGTTGGCCAGTTGAGAGAACTTTTCAAGCCCTTTCCAACGGCGCCAAGTTTGTGATTTTTGGAGTTCAATTGCTAGTCCAATTGGTGTGCAAAAGATTGGGGGAAACTCAGCTTTGGAATAAATCCGAAAAATAAAAGATGCCCGAGGGACGCGACCTCGGCGGCGAACTGGCGCAAGCCTTGCCGAACCCGCCGGAGCCGAGGAGGTCCCGCTCGCGAAACCCGCGCGTCACGCGCCGGAGCTCCGCGTACGCAAACCGGCGAGCGCCACGAACGCCACGAACCGGCGAGCGCCATGAACGCCGAGAACCGGCGGCGCGAGCATGGATCTGGGATTGGGCCACGCGGATTGGGCCATCGGCGGGAGGAGGTGGGCATCGGCGGCGAAGGCGGCGGCGGGCTCGCCCCTCGCCGCCCGCCCGGTCTGCCGCCCCTTCGCCCAGATGCTGGCGCCGCCCCGCCGTCTGGCGCTACGCGCCCGGCCTTCCCGCCGTCCGCCGCCACGCGCTCGCCCGGCGGCGGGACGAGGGGGCGGCGGCGGAGGTGGATGGGGCCGGGGCGGGGGGAGGAGGCGGGGCGGGAGGAGCGGAGTAGCCGCCGGCGGAGACACGAGGAAGAAGTAGTATAGGATTTTGTAAATTGGTCCTTAATTATATTATTTTGTAATTTTTTAGGATATTTCTGTTTCTTATATATTTATAAAAAGACCCCCATAATTTTTATTATTTAGAATAACTATTATAAATGATATGGTATGGAGAAATATGTTTGTTAAAATGAGATGATTGAATAAAAATATGCGGTAGTTAGGATAGAGGAAGAATACAGAGGAACCATAGGTGCGGAAGAAATTGATATAGAGGAAAGAATCTTGATGACTAAGATGAAATATTCTTTTTAGAGGAAACAAATAGAGGAACATGAGTGCGGAGAGCCTAAGGCCATTCGGAGTACAGCCCGCCTCTAAATATTAGCAGCAAAGAACATCCACGTCGAGCTTCTCGTGAGATCTTGTTGCATTGTTGCCGTCATCCCGTGTGTTCCAGAGTGACAGTCTTCTCCTGCCAAAATTATTTTCCTTGCTAGCGCATATTTTGCCGCAGGCTTCTAGGGTTATTTGTCTTGCCGGTCAGGATTCTTTTTGTACGGCTTCATGGCAGTTAGACATATGTCGTTGTAAAAGGACGTTATACATTCTTTATTTTTTTAGGGGAAAGTACAGGGGTATTTTGGGTAAATATTTTCGTAATGGCAGTGGTGGGTAATTTTCTCTTCTTATTTTCTCTGATTAACATGGTAATTTCTTGTCCTTAAAAGCGAACGAGGAGGCTTCTTTTTTGGTCAATTATATATAATATAATAGATGAGTATAAGCAAGTTAGATGATGCTTGGATGAAAATCTTAAGCTGTATTCAGCAAAATATCATGCTTCCTTAACCAGTTCTTCTAAAACTACAAACTATGGGGTTGTTTGGCAGAGCTTTTGAAGCAAATTCTGTTTCTGCTTATGCCCTCGAATTGCCAAACAGTCAAAACTGTGAAATAGCTTATGGAAGAAAGCAGCTATCTTTTTTGGAATCGAACGAGGAGTGAGCTTATTCTAAGCTTATATATATGCTTTGACCCTGGGCCCGCGCCACCCCAACCACTACGTCACGTCAGGTTTTTAGTAACACATATACGTGTTATTAAAATTAGATAAAAGTGTTACAGAGACCTATAGTAACACATATAATAAGTGATACATATGCTGGTGTTACTAGAGCATGTTCTAGTGTAACACATATATGTGTTACTGCTTGTGAAAAAATATGTTACAATAATAATGTAAGAACACATGTAAGTGTGTTACTATATCTAAAAAAATATGTTACTAGTAACACAAAAAAATATTGCAAATAATTAGTGGCTGCTAGGATTCAATCCTAGGACTTTATCCAACACTAGTTATTGAGTTTTCACTACACTACTCATGCATATGTGGTTACAAGTTACCCTTAATTACTTTTAATTTTAAAATTATTTGAATGTATGTTACTATAGGCTAAGAAAAGTGTTACTACGGTTTGTAGTAATACATAACAGTAACATTTGTTTGTGTTACTATGGGTTCAAGGCTTGCTATGCTTAGAACATATTGCTTTCCATGCAATACTATATCTGTAACACTATTTTTGTGTTACTAGAATAATTATCTGTAACACATTTTTACAAAACAAGAATTTGTGTTACAAGAACACTCAGTAACATAAATGATTGTGTTACTATAAAATATTTTTTAACACACTCTTACTTCTGTTACAGGTATGTGTTACAAAAGCCATGTTTCGTTGTAGTGAACCTTCACTAAAATTACCCGCACTGCCACCAAAAAGAAAACGATTCAAGCCTATTTTGGATGCAGGAATTTCATAAGAATCGCACATGCATTTCAAAGAAAACAGTTCAAGTTCATAGAAAAACGCAGAAAAGAAAATTTTTTCCTCCAATCAAACGAACCCTCACATTCGCCGTCTTGTTCTCTCTCGCTCCCCTCCTCTATTCGCACAGGCGAAACAGACGCCGCCAACTCATGATTCTGGCGGTCAACGCCGGGAGGGGGAAGTGGGAACCAGAGGAAAACCGCCCCAAATCGATGGATTCGGTGTGGCGTGGAGGCAGATCCCTGTCAGGGCGCAGAAGGTCGTCGGCGCGGGCACGGTGACCGACGCCATCGGGACTTTCCGCCATGGCCCCGTCTGTGGACCCTCTCCAGGGGCGTTCAGTGGCGGCGCGGTAATTGTGACGCCCACGGACGACCGGTGCGGCGTCGAGCTCAGCGTCATCCTGGCGCGCGCGCACTGGTGCAAGGACATGGCCACGGCGGCACTGAAGCGCAAGATCGCCGTGGTGTTGAGCGACCTGGAGGGCGAGAAGCGCATTGAGGCTCGAGAAGGCCGGATTCTGACAGGAGGCCGTGCTGTGGAGCTACCGTGTGGTCAATTAATGGAAGGCTCAGGGACATGGTCATCTACGGCTTCGATCATCTCCACTGACCCTATGGTTGCAGTGGCGGAGCTGGACCAGAAAATAAGAGGGGGCCGATCGGCGTCCCCAGCAGCCTACCCCATTTCGTTAACCCGCCGCCGTCAAGCTCTCCCGTTCCAACACTGACCACTTTCCCCAAACCTCTCTTCTAGATCCGACAGCCATGGAAGGCCCTAATCTCCCAACCCTAACCTCGCTGGGATTCAACGTCAACTGAGAGATTGCTCAATCTCAGTCGATTGCAAGAAGTAAATCCGTTCTAATAATTCAAGGAACAACAATTAAGAATTACATTGATTTTAGGCGAACAGAAATAAGATTTTTAATAATTGTTCCAAAAGTCATCGATATTTGGGGACAAGCAAATTGATCAATTTGATACCGAAGCAGTACCGAGTAGAAGTGGAGAATTGGAGATGATAGATCGATCGGGAGACAGATGGCACAAGCTCAAGAAATTCAGCTCAAGACAAGAGGTACGTACGTCATAAATTTATGATCAGCAATAATAAGTGGACCTCACTGCAGTCTGCAGATAAACAGGTAATGTAAGGGTAAGTAGAATAGAGAAAGGGATAAAAACAAAATCAAGCAAATATCAATCCTGGGTGCAAGGAACTACCATTTGCAGCCGTGAGAATTGAAATGAAACAGCTAGCTAGCAGGCCCAAACGTCATTCTATTCTGAAGTCGGCCCTTCTTGCTTGCCAGTTTCACCCAACACAGCTCCAAATCAGCCTGATTTGAGCCGTTTGCAAGTAAACTCATATTTTTTAGTGTTTTTTCATGGGAACCATTCAATTACATCAACACATCATAAAAGTGAAAAAGAACGCTTCCCGGATCATTTTGACCGAAGAAGCACTGTTTTCACCCAAACGGCTCCAGATCAGTCCAGTTTGAGCTGGTTGCTTGTAAACTCACAGTTTTGATTGTTTTCCTATGTGAACATCTAATTACATCAAACATATCATAAAATGAAAAAGAATGTTTCCCGGGTCATTTTGACCGAAAGAGCACTGTTTTCACCTAAACGGCTCCAGAACGGCTCCAAATCAGCCTGGTTTGAGCCGTTTGCATGTAAACTCATATTTCTTAGTGTTTTTCTATAGGAACCATCTAATTAAATGAAACACATCATAACAAGTGAAAAAAAGGGTTCCCGAATCATTTTAACCAAAGAAGCGCTGTTTTCACCCAAACAGTGAGGTATTTCAAAATTGTCCGCGTCAGTTCTCCATCCTCTCAGGATTAGTTATGGGCTGAACCATGCATGCACGGCGGACAGGGAAGAGGCCAGACGGACGTAAAATTAATAAGATTCTTTATTCAATCATCTTTGTATTGAGATCTGTGCACCATTTTTAAAAAAGCTCCACTATATACTAATATCGCTTGATGTGTGTGTGATGGCTCGATATGCATCACAATTAAACATGAGATGATTCACTGTACACTGATTTTGTTTTGGCTGATGGGCAAGATTCACTGACTATTTTGTTTTACTCTTATCCAAAGGAAAAACAAATGAGAAGGCTGACAACTGTGTCAATGATGAATATGTAGCTAAAGTTCTCTTTCGGCTTGCCTATTAGTAATCTCTAGTAAGTGAAATCCCACGGCTTCGATAAGAACCGGCCTTCCTGGCCGGCTTGCCCCAACACAATGATTACTGAGACACTAATTTCCATGGAGCGCTCTCATTGCCGCCGCTTCCCTGATTGATGTTATAAATCCCAGAATAATCCAGTTTTTTATACATGCATAATTTGCGATTGTTTATATGAACAATTAGATAACACACATAGGCAAATTGTACCTTGTGTCAGATTATTCAGGCTAGGAAGCTCAGTGTCAAGCCTAGCGCACGAGTACATATGGTACAGCTCATAAAACCGTACCTTGTAATATCTGTTCGATAACCTAAAGCGATGGTTGCCGGGAGTGCCTCAAGGAGATTAAAAGAACAAATACAAATCACATGACGGATCAGAAATAAAGTTGAATAATTGTCCTATTAAATGTACTAAATGAATAAGGTGTCACTATTTTTTGTTTGCCAATGAGGCAATGATACCCTTGTACTATACTATACTACTATGAGGACTTTAAAGTAGTATGAAGTGGATCTGAATGGTTAGATTCAAGAAATGAACCGTCCACGACGATTTGAGGGCACAGTAAAAGTTCTCTTAATTATTTTGATCTCCACTCTCTCCTCAAGAACTAGTTATATATGGCCAGAATGAATTAGTTATGGCTTTCGATCCATACATCATTTTTAACCAAAATGGGGACAGTTTTCTAAAAAAAACGTTAATCAACCCTGCTTTGGGATCTGCATGTCATTTAACAAAAAGCTCCACGCAGCAGCTTACTCACACTTTATATACTCAATTGAAGTGTCATGCTAGGGGTGAAAAGTTTTTTCACATTAAGTGACATTCTCGCTTTCAAATGCAAATATCTCTCTCTATCTCTCTTCTCCTTCACTCATCATTAATCTCAGGGCACTCTTTACTTTTTCATCTCCTCTTATTTCTCATGCCCAAGCCTAAAATAACACTTAAAATAAAATATAGACAGAGTACAATTGATAGAAACAGCATGTAATTAGCTTGAGACAACAAGATGCCCTATATATCATATGGATAATTATGATGGTTTTTCGAGATGAGTCCTGATTTATTGTGTAGCAAGGGGGAGACAGGGCAGGTGAAACCCATGACTTGATTGGCTCCTAGGCATTTTATAAATAGCAGCCTTTTTTTGGCCTCCTTGCTCCAACACTAGAACAGGCTAGGCTTTTGTGAGTCTCTAGGTCGGGCACTATTTTTGATGATGTGCTTCTTATCCCATTCAAAGTTTGAATGCCTAGTGTTCAGTTTCTGGATATGCCACTAGTTATGGCCTGAACCAAGCAGGATGGGCAGCCCCTGCTTTAAATCTGTACAACATTTTTAAACCGGATCGGGACAGGTTTTTGAAAAAAAAAATAATGCACCCTGCGTTGGGATCTACACATCCTTTTAGAAAAATCTCCTTAGCAGCAATTTCTAGACACTTTATATACTTTTCATACTAGAGAGGAATGTGATGAGCTTGAGACAACAAGATGCCCTATATATCATATGGATAATTATGACGGTTTTTCCGGATCGCGTCCTTCTTTGTTGTGTAGCAAGAGCGGTACAAGGTATACGAAACCCAGTACTCGAGTGGACTCCTCGGCTTCCAGAACTAGGGGCCTTCTTGGCTCCTTGCTCCAATTACATGAGAACAAGCTATAGACTCTTGTGAGTCTCTAGATCGGCACTAATTTTCATGGCGTGCTTCTTTCCCCTTACATTTATTTGAATGCCCAGTGTTCAGTCTCTAGACCTGCCACTAGTTGTGGCCTGAACCAAGTACGACGGGCAGCCCCGCTTTGGATTTGGATAACATTTTCAACACGGGATAGGTTTCTAACAAAAAAAAATACTGCTCCCTGCTTTGGGATCTAATTGGGATCTACACGTCATTTTAGCAAAAAATCCCGAGCAGCAGTTTTCAGACACTATATACTATTCATACTGGAGAGGCATGTGATGAGTTTGAGACAACAAGATGCCCTATATATCATATGGATAATTATGACGGTTTTTCCGAATCGAGTCCTTCTTTGTTGTGTAGCAAGAGCGGTGCATGGTAGATGAAACCCAGTACTCGAGTGGACTCCTCAGCTTCTAGAACTAGGGGCCTTCTTGGCTCCTTGCTCCAATTACATCAGAACAAGCTATAGACTCTTGTGAGTCTCTAGATCGGCACTAATTTGCATGGCGCGTTTCTTTCCCCTTACATTTATTTGAATGCCCAGTGTTCAGTCTCTAGATCTGCCACTAGTTGTGGCCTGAACCAAGTAGGACGGGCAGCCCCGCTTTGGATTTGGATAACATTTTCAACATGGGATAGGTTTCTGACAAAAAAAAAAATACTGCTCCCTGCTTTGGGATCTAATTGGGATCTACACGTCATTTTAGCAAAAGCTCCCGAGCAGCAGTTTTCAGACACTATATACTATTCATAGTGGAGAGGCATGTGATGAGTTTGAGACAACAAGATGCCCTATATATCATATAAATAATTATGACGGTTTTTCCGGATCGAGTCCTGCTTTGTTGTGTAGCAAGAGCGATACATGGTAGATGAAACCCATGACTCGAGTGGACTCCTCGGCTTCTAGAACTAGGGGCCTTCTTGGCTCCTTGCTCCAATTACATGAGAACAAGCTAGACTCTTGTGAGTCTCTATATCAGCACTAATTTCCACGACGCGCTTGTTGCCCCTTACATTCATTTGAATGCCCAGTGTTCAGTCTCTAGATCTGCCACTAGTTGTGGCCTGAACCAAGTAGGACGGGCAGGCCCGCTTTGGATCTGGATAACATTTTCAACACGGGATAGGTTTCTGACCAAAAAAAAAAAAGTATTGCTCCCTGCTTTGCGATCTACACGTCATTTTAGTAAAAGTTCCTTAGTAGCAGTTTTCAGACACTTCATATACTATTCATACTGGAGAGGCATGTGATGAGCTTAAGACAACAAGAAGCCCTATATATCATATGGATAATTATGACTGTTTTTCCGGATCAAGTCCCGTTGTGTTGTGTGGCAAGAGCGATACATGGTAGGTGAAACCCATGACTCGACTGGGCTCCTCGGCTTCTATAAATAGGCGGGCCTTCGTGGCCTGCTTGCTCCAACACGATTAAGCTATTAGACTCTTACGAGTCTCTAGATTGGCCACTAACTAATTTCCATGGCGCGCTTCCTTCTTATCGCTCTCGCCGCCGCCGCTTCTCTGCTTGCGTAATGATACCTAGATCTACGAATGCATTTTATTTCTTGCAATTGCGATCGTACATGGAAAACTGGCTAACGTATTTTTACATCTTATCAGATTCAGGCTAGGCAGCTCAGCCATGCTGAGCCGTCGACGGCGGAGGTGTTCTGGCGCAGTGTCCTGCCGGATTCTCCGCTCCCGGTTTCCATCCGCTGGCTCCTCCACCCCGGTGAGTCATCCGATGACCCTCCGTTTCTCTTTGTCTAACAATATATTTTGTACTGAGTACTGACGACGAACAATGCCTTGTTCAGACACCAACTCAGAAAGGAAAGGCGAGGCCATGAACGGCACGCCCGACGACAATAATGATGACATACTGTCCCAGGATTACCCGTATCTATCTATAAAGACTTCTAATCCTGGGTAAGGGTGCGTTCGTTGCATCCCCTCTAAAGTTTAGGCCCTGTTTGGATGTGTGGTATTTTTGGAGTTTTAGTTAGATACCACGGTTTTCCGAAAATACCATGGTTTACAAAACTTTGAGGTGTTTGGATATGGTAAATACGGCTGTTTTAGAAACTGCACTTTCCTTGAAACCACGGTATTTTTGGAGTATCCAAAAATCTCCGACTTCTTTTTTAAAAAACCGAGGAGCCGAAGAAGCGCCCTTTCCTTCCGATCTCTTTCGTTATCTTCTACTCTGCTACCACATCGCCATAGCCATGGAGAAAGAAAGGCATGGCCATGGTTGAAGAAAGGGTTCGTCCAATTCCGTCTCCAGTTCAATTCAATTCACATAGCCATAGCCAAGGAAAGGTGCGTGATCCACAACCATATCTCCAGTTCAATTTGATATCTTGTGATGGTTGCGTAGATTGAATCCCATTGCAAGATCGCGATGGATGCATCTCCTCTTCTTTTCCCTTCCTCACGTTACCTTGGGATGGCAGCGATGATATGGAGGAGTCAGGGATGAGGGAGTTGTGTTTTGGCGGCGGCAGGGCAAATTCTTGTGCAGATTAGGTATAATCTCCATTGAGGTGCTGATGGTGGAGAGTTAGGCGGTAGGTTTGTGCATTAAAAAAGATAGGAGAAGATTATCTGGCAGCTAGATTGATGATTAGAAAATAGCACACGATGGCTTCTCTGTATTGTTCAGGCCAATGGCACTATTTTTTACTTTACCTTTTACCGCGATCAGAAGCGCAAGTTCCAATAATCCATTATGTGATGTCATGAGTAGTTCCTTATACTGACAAGAAGTGTAAAAATGTGAACCAGTTACATTTTGTATCGCTCAAGAATTGCAGCCTGCTGCCTGCCAATCTCGAATGCATTTGACCAATATGTGAAAGATGAACTTTCCATCGTCCAATCTTTGCATCTTCTTAGATTATGTTTACATCTATGATATTATAGCAGCGTTAAGAATCTCTAATTGACCTTATTTGAATATTTAACGGCTAATTCGCACAACACTACTTTTTAAATCAAATACTGTACCGCAATCCATGAAGTGTCAAACACGTCTTGTTTTTCTTGAAACCACAAAATCCGTAGTTCCATAGACTCTGGTATTCTTTCTACAACTCAAAAAACTGTGGTTTTCGAATACTATGGTTTTTTGAAAACCAACACATCCAAACCGGGTCTTAGACCTGTCACATCGAAGAATCTTACTATTTAAAAATATTTTTATTCATTTAATGACAAAACCTATGCCACGATTCCCCCTCTAAATCGCGAGACGAATCTAATGAGCCCAATTAATTTAAGTTTCGCTACAGTGATGCTACAGTAACTATCGTCTAATCGCTGCTTAATTACCCTCATTAGATTCGTCTCGCGAATTCGAGCGGAGTTCTAAAATTAGTTTTGTAATTAAACTTTATTTGTAATCACAATATTCATTAAAAAATCCTCTAAAGTTTAGACCCAAGGCGCGCTCTTACTGTAGCGCTACAGTGTGTACACCGGTGCAAGACTCAGAATCCTGTAGCTCTACAGTCGACGCACCTGCCCCGTTGGATCATCCTCTCGCGCAGGCGCCTCCATCGGATCTCTGCCGCGCGGGCCAGGCTTCGGGAACCATCGAGCGACGTCCTCATGAGCTCATCCCCTCTTCCCATCGCTCCCCCTCCCATCCAATTTTTCCCCATCGCGCAGAGCGTTCGCCGCCGGCCGCCGCGGCACCCTTCCGCGCCTCATTGCTGCCCGTCCCGCCCTGGTCGCCCCGTCCAGTAGGCCAGCCCGTGCTTCCCCCGTCGCCCGTACACATGCTGCCTTGCCTGATCCCATGATCTGCCCCATCCCCTGGAATCCCTTCCATCGCCGCCCCCATCCCGCCGCAGCAGCCTCGGTCTTCACGTTCGCCCGGCGTCCGGCCGTCGTGGATCTCTCCGATTCGCAAAGGAAGCACTCTCCGATTGGCGCAGGAAGCACTCTTTGATTTGCAAGGTATGAGCTACACACTGTATTTGTCCATTCCTTTTTTTTCCCCTGTGCAAATGTATCCTCCGGCGGCTGATTTATTTGCCTTCAAACCATCCGCTTCAGCTGCAACAGATGGCCTGCAGTCTCGATGGAAATATACCGGCGTTTCTGTGCTATGTAGCCTGTAGCCATCTCCAAATCGGGCTTTTCACTACTTCTGATGTCCATCCTACATCCAGCTGATCACCTGCTGGCATTCTTGAAGCAGATCTTAGGTCTCCATGTGCAGGCTATTGCTCAAGATGATACCGGCCTGGTGCTAATCCATTTGTGGTACGTGCTCCTCCATATTTATGCTGATCTAGCAGGTACTCTAAGATCTCCTTACATTTTTTATTTGAATTTGACAAAAACAATATGATTAAAACGTTCTGATGTGCAGGCTGCAGCCATCGGCCATCAATCTCTCAGAAGAGTATTGTTCCTGGCACTGTTGTCCACAGGCCATCAATTCTTCCTCATCGCAACAAAATACAGATGCTCCTGGCCAAACGAATGATTCCATCAGGTAAGCTTCTCTTTTCATCCAAACTGTTTTCCAGTGCTTGGTTCAGTCAAACATTGTCTCACATGCCATGTGTATGTCTTAGGATATGTAAAAGTGAATGTCTTCCTGTATTTCTGCTAACCTGCATGATCAATTTCATAGTTTGCAATTTGTTGGTATCTGCACATTTGTTTACACCTGCAAAAACTTTATAAAAAATCTGCTCCTTGATTTGAGCTCCATGTGTATTCTTATATGATATTGTTTGCTCTAATTGTTTTTTACGCTTTGCAGAGTGACAAACCTTGAAAAAATCCCACTCCGTGAAATTGTATTGAGATGTCAGGAATTACTCAGGTAACATTCTTTATCCACCTCCTTGCAGCTCTAGCAATTCAATATTGATTGTTTCAAAACATAATATATGAGATGCTTATGTATATGTATTTGCAATAAGCACAGATGCCTCTTCCTGCTGGCAACTTGGAGCAGTAGTAAAATCCCTGATAGCTGAGGTATTGTTAATCAACTGAGGTCACGAAATTTCTATTTCTGAAATTGCACATCTTTGGCTAATCCCATTAGCTATGATGTAGGCTCACTGTCAGCCTGGACTTTTTTTGACTCCAGCATGTCTTTATCCACATGATCAGGTATTACATTGCCCCCAGCGTACTCTGGATTTAGCTCAGCGATCTCCAATCTAAGATGGTCCATCTAATTGTTTGTTGTGCACTGAAGAATTTTGATAAATAGTTTGAGGATCAGTAGCTATCTTAAAAATTCTTAATAGGCAACTAGCTACCAATTTCGTTCACAGGTGACTGACTCATACCATACTCCATTTTTTATCTGATTGAATGCAAATGCACGTGTTTGACTGTTTTCATGCTTGAGGGGCTTGATTACTAAAAAAAAAAAAAAAGGTTATTAGTATATCTGAAACACATGAATATTTTGGTCGGCCTATTCATGAATCACTAAAATAAATAACACTAGAAATTTGTTGTAAGGTGAGTTATAAACAACAGTCTTATCTTTTCTATTTCTTTTTTAACTATTTTTGTTGCAGATCATACCAACTGAAGCTATGCATGATCTGAAAACTTTGTTGACAAATGGATACTGGTGGACATTCTTAGATTTTTACGATCCTATTGCCCTTTCACACACCCGAGATCTGAAACTTTTGCCACTTCGTGCTTCAATGCTATAGCATTGCCTATGTAGGAGTTTTTAGTCCCCTAAATAATTCTAATGCAGAAGTGTTCATGATTAACAAAAGAATGGGAGGTGACCATTTCGTTCATTTATATAATGATGGTATTCGCAGGGTCCTCCCATTCGGACTGTCTACCAAGTGCTCGAAAAATGCTTGGATACAAGGTACTTACATTCATCTCCCTATGCCGAATCCCTGTTCTTTTTTCTTATAGAAGTTGCATCCATATAATCTTCCACGCAAAATATGTTTGGTTCAGTCTCAACAAGTTACACACTGCCTGACACCTGTCCTTCGTATGCTGAAAATCAACTTTTGATTAGAACTTTAGATGTCAATGTATTAGTATATAGTCGCTTCTGTATATCTCATTCGTGGCAAACTTTCACCCTGGAGCGACAGACTATACCGTGTCACAAGAAATATTAAAAATACACTTAGATGTAATTTTTCTACTTGTAATTTTGACCAGTTGAAGCTAACAAAAATAATTGGTTCTCATTATTTTATAATGACTACTACCTGTTGCGTTGGTATTCAGTATAACCATATTGATGTTTAGCTCTGTCCCTGAAGCATTGCATGGTCACCTTCGATGATTCTTTCTTTCAGTTTCCCAGTGAAATCCATGCCTTTTTTCTGATTGACTACGATGTAGTTCTATTTTGAATAAAATAATCAAACAGTCAATGAGCCTCTGAAAAGTACCGATCACTAATTTTCTGGATTGTTTGAATTTAATTTGTTGATTGCTTTATTTTCAATGGAACCAACATAAAAGTTACAGTTTCGTCCACTACATAATACCTATGCTTTTTGTAGGACTAACCACACATGCAATTTAGTAATTAACAATGATTCTACTACCATCTTTAGGCAGAGAGCAGTCCACTGGCACTGGACTTTTAGCTCTCTCATATCCTTTGCGGAAAATAAAGTTTCCCTTGCTTCAGTATTAGGTCAGCTTGCTCCTTTATACCATAAAGTGTGGTCTTGAACACATGCATTTTTTTTCTTACGATTCAAGATTACATCTTCTTGATAATAGGGTATTGTTGTTTCACACAAACAAAGAAATATATCAAAGTCCAGTTCTGATAATTGTTCATGTTGTATGCCAATGCACAGTTCCTTATTTCCTTCCAAGTTTAGCTGCTTTTACATGATAGTATTATGGAAAGCTTCTCTTAGTTTGTTAATCTATATTCTATATCCACATCCAGTAACAAACAGATAACACAAGCGCCAAGCTGCCTGTGGAGCAATAGTGTCTCACTGCAAAGTGATGAGGTGACAGCGTGTTGTTGCCGGATGGTGCACCAACCTAAACAGTCCAGCCTGTTTACATTGTTTCCTAGGATTTATTACAATTCAGCAGATGCAATTTTCCATAGATTTTTTTCTGCGCTTCAGCTGTACAAGGACAATGTAAAGCAAATGACACTTGAGACAGATGGTCACTATTTTGGTGTGTATACATATTCGTTGCTGCAGTCAATAACATCTTTTGTCACTCAGAAAAGTTTCTTTGTAAGTGTGTATTAGATAATTGGCTGTATGCATGCTCTTCTATTCAGTTGCAAAAATGAGTGATCCTACAGAAATACCTAATCTTGCCTACCGTTCCAAGTTCCAGTACTGCTAGCGTGCAGCATCATCATCATTCGTTCTACACTTCGCTCGATCGAGAAAATGTCATAGATGTACATCAAATGCAAATACATACACAAGCATACGTGATGCAAGAGCCCAGGTTACAGTGCCCGCGGCGTGCCGCGGGGGTACCAGCTAGTTTTTACTTTGGTTACAGGGGCAAATCTCAAACGCCACCGCCGGCCAGTGATGACATACTGTCCCAGGATTACCCTTACTTCGGTTACAAGGGCAAATCTCATTCGCCGCGGCCGGCCCTCGGCAACAGCGATGACACACTGTCCCATAAGGTAACCAAGCAGCACAAGGCAGCCTCGGCCAGTACGGGAACAGTGCTGTTCTTCCACGAGGAATCGGTTCGTGTGGGCGAGACCCTGCCCGTCCGCTTCCCGCCGGCGAGGAGAGCCCCGCTCGGGCTCCTGCCCCGCGACGTCGCGGACTCCATCCCCACCGGCTCGGCCCAGGCGGCCGAGATGGAGCGGACGCTGGGCTTGTGCGAGACGCCGTCGCTCGCCGGGGAGGCCAAGTTCTGCGCGACGTCGCTGGAGGCCCTGCTCGAGGGCGCCATGGCCGGGCTCGGAACGACCGAGATCACGCCGGTGACCTCACCGTCGCTGCCGCGCTCCGGCGCGCCGCTGAGCCGTACACCGTCCGCGCCGTGCGCCGGATCGACGGCGGCGGCGAGTCCAGGTTCGCGGCGTGCCACGACGGCCTCTACCCGTACACCGTGTTTCATGTGCCACGACACGGGCGCCGTCCGGGCGTACATGGCGGACATGGAGGACGCCCACAACGGCGGCGGCAAGGTCACCGTGGCCATCGTCTGCCACACGGACACGTCGCTGTGGGATCCGGAACACATGTCGTTCAGGCTGCTCGGCACCAGGCCCGGCGGCGAGCCGGTGTGCCACTTCATGCCGTATGGGCACATCATGTTTGCCAAGAACAATGCTACCACCCGCTCGTCAGCGTAATGAACTACATCGGGCACTCTCTCGTGAGGAGCTACGTTAATGTATGCAGTGTCATGTCGTCGTTGTCAGATGCCCACGCACGCTGGCCTACTCCTAGTTCTTGGCACAGTCTGCTGCCCTGTCGCTAGAGTCGTAGTGCAGCTTCTGTACAATAATAAAGGGGAGCTTGTGCTTCTTATGTCAGCAGCTTGTGTAGCATGATGTTTGACAGTTAAATTATGAACACAACGCGACCAGTTTTTCATGCATTTTTGCACTGTGATGTGTAATGTAGCTCACCACAAATATTTAAGCACAATGCAAAAGTGCTTAAATAGTACTCCCTCCGGTCACGAAATATTGACGTTCCGATCAGCAAGCACAGCTGAATATGCTAATAATTATAGTTGCCTGAAGTTTCAAATGATGTGCAAATGGATATGTAGATTGTTCAATTATGAATATGCAAGTTTTTAACTGGACAAGACCATACAACATCTTTCATTGATTTCGACGTATTGCTAGATATATTAGAAGAGTTGTACAAGTTTCCTTTAATTTGTCATCTCTTTTAATGTACATTATATGTTTAAACGATTTGGTTACAAGAGTTGGATAGGAAGCTTCTCTACTTACTCCTCTTTATTTTCGTTGTGACTCCACCATGCGTCGCACCAAAAAATTTTTGGTGCCGACAGGTGGATCCCACTGCATTCGAACCCGAACGGTTCTCGCGATATCCACGCCGCCACAAGACACGCTTGCGATCTCCCCGTCAAACCGCTGCAATCTCAACGCCGTCCATGTCGCCGCAAGAATGCACCGCGATCTCGTCGTTGAGTCACCTGATCTGATGATGAAAGGAACACTATTCACGCGTACCAGATCATGAAGAAGGGCAGGCTCAAGGAAGAGAACATCGTGCCAACCCCCAGACAACATCTACGCCGGCATCCCCAAGGACTACATTGGCAAGGACGTGAAGGTGAAGAACTTCCTGGCCGTGCTGCAGTGTCACAGGCGGTCGGGCATCGCCGGCGGCAGCGGCAAGGTCGTCGACAGTGGCCCCGGACGACCACGTCTCGTCTACTACAGCGACCATGGCGCGTCGGCCCTCCGACAACTACCTGTATGTATGCCAAGGACCTCATGTAGATGCTGACGATGTAGCGCGCGGCCGAGCCTCCGAGGGCTACGAGAGCATGCTGCCAGCGGACCGTGACCTGCCTCGGCGACCTCTACAGACTCGCCTGGATGGAGGACAGATTCGTTTTGCTGCTCTGCTCTCACTATTTTCTCAGAAGCTGTTGTGCTCTACAAATTACGTACTCTGACTGAATGGGACAATTGCAGCGACGCGCGCGCACAACCTGCGGACCGAGTCGCTGAAGCAGCACTACGAGTCGCTGGAGAGGACGTCTGCGCAGGACACCAATAGCCAGCTGGGCTCCCAACCCGCCAACGATAACGCCACCTTCGGTCGGGAGAACTCGCTGACGCGGCGGCACTTCTCCGGCGGCAGAGTAAACCAGCGCGACGCCGACCTGGTCTACTTCAGGCAGAAGGTTCGTTGGTTAATTGTTCTTCTTCCATGTGACGATGACAAATCACAGCATAGGTACATAATCATTCATGTGCTACCTTATCCAGGACACCGTATGTGTCTTTTTTTTTTTTTTTTTTTGCGAGGACACCGTATGTGTCTGATTGAAAGAAAAAAAAAATCATGTCTTTACAACTAAATTATTTCCATCATGAATGCTCCTGCTTTCATGAACTGATATGGTGTGAATCGCAGGAGGGAGTAGGTGAATAAAAACTTGGAACTCAATTAACCTATGAGAAATAAATCAGCTCAACTTTCATCAGAAGTGTCAATAGCAGAAGTTCACTGAAGTTTGCCTCAATGAACCTTGACTGCGTGATCCTGGGCTCCTGTGAATGTGTTGCTCTTGCAACCTTCCGGGGTATCTGTTGCATGGAAAGCTCTTGGACTGGGTCCACTAATACTCTAGCTTTGAGTCGTTAACTTTTAGATATTTGCGCCCGTCATAATATAACCTTTACATATTTTTGAAATGTTTCTTTTTATTACACTAGATACCGAGCATGTGCTTTTAGATGGCATCAAGGTCGCTGCATGGTGTGATCAGAGGTATTGTTTGATTACATCCAGGTTTTATTGTTTTCTAACTGAAAAGTCAGTCGCAGAACTTTTTTACTCTGAACAATCTGATGGTAGGCCTTCTATTATTTATTCAACATGTTCCTCACAACTGGTGTTTGAGCAAGCTTCATTATTTTACTTTTATAACTAGCCTGCACCTGATTCAATAGATATTTGATATGAAATTCTGGTTCAAACTGAGTACACAGCAACTTCAGCTCCTGACATAATGTGCATATATACATACTGCTGCTGAGTGTTTTTCTGTCATTTTGCATCTGCTAGGTTATTTTGTATGTAACGATATATACATGTACAATAATAAAATTTCATGGTAATAGTACTGTCAAGATGAATTATCCAGGGTGTGTTTTATTGTGGAATTAAAAGATTTTTCATGAGCCTTTTTCGGACATTTACTTGAACAATTCAAATTCAGTTTTGTTTAAAAACTTATATTCATTAAATTTATTTATTCATTGTTTTTCCGGCAAGCCCGTGGCAACGCATGGGCACTTTTGCTAGTTTGTATAAATTTTTGGTACATGTCTCTTAATGTAACACCTCAGAAATTCACGTGGGCTTGGCCTTACTCTCTTTCCGGCATGCCCAATTGTTTTATGAACTTGAACTACGTTTCGGCCCAAGTCAAACAATTCATGTGGCACTTGACCAATTCTTGTGGGCCTAGCTAGCTCAATTCTTTTTGAGGTTTGAATCTTAAATTTTGTGTGCGCCAAAGCCCAACATGTAATCCATATATCCATGCACTACATGCCTCCCATTCATTCCAGCCCAAAACAAAATAAATACAAATCCAGAATCTCTACATGCAAATGTCAGATCCATCCTACCAACAAAGTGTAAATATATTTTTCGTGGGTACCACGATTTCCAAATGTCTGAAATGGTTTTCTTCTTATTTTGATTTTAGAATGTTGCTTTTTTTTAAAAAAATTGCATTCAAACATTTTCATGCTTTTTTTTTTCGGGGTCGGGGGGGGGGGGGGGGGGGGGGGGGGGGTGGGGGGGTGGGTGGCTTTATCCATTCAGGTGGGGACAGTGATCCAATATCAAGAGGAGGGCAGTTCCAGTGCAAAGCAAGGGAACCCTTGTAAAACAAAATATCATTTGGCAAGGGTGTCCGATGCCAACGATTGTCTCCATTGGGCTCTGCCCATGCATGGGACATTTTAGTATGTTGCAGGTATTATTTGTTAAGGGTTCTTATTCCATGGGTGATATTAACTTTTTACTCACTAGAGATGAATGTCTCATAGCACTGTCTCCATGAACTTTGATGTCTAATGTATCACATTTAATACCCTGCCCATTAGGGGTGGGCGCGGTTGACCGCAAAACCGATTAACCGCATCGAATTACCTAAAATTTTTAGCTAATACGGTTAACCGCAAAATTTACGGTTATCATTTTTGACAACTACGGCTAACCACAAAAATTGCGGTTATTAACCGAATTAACTGATATTATCATCTCACCCTAGTAGGTTTCAAGGCTCCTCGGTCCTCGTTCATTCCAACCCAGCCCTCTCCAAACTTCATCCTCCCCATACACCTCACTCGACGACCACCCGTGTATTGACATCGCCATCGACGGCACATTGGTCTACTTTTTTCGTTTGTTGCATATAAATTTATCCAAGTAGGTGTTCGGTTAATGGGGCACCTAAAATCATGTGTTGGCACCTACTCCGCACCCTGGCAAATACTTCTCATGTCAGGGCACTGCTAACTATGGTGCTAGAGTTATGGTTCAGCTAGCAATGGCAGAGGGGGGTGAGGGTAGAGAGAGGGTATCCTGGTCTCTTTTTTTCCACTTTTCTAGTCATTGTTCTCATTTTTATTCGATTAAGAACCATGTGAATCATTGATCATGACCTTTTGATATAAAATGGTGAAGATAAAATCTTTAATTAAAAAAAAACACTGAAACCACAATTGCCATTCAAAATGAGTGTAAGAAACATATTACCCAGGTTAAAATTGACGCATGGTATCTTGGCCCCGATGAGCACGTGGACGGCCGGATCCAGACGTCGCGTGAGCGGATCCGGCGAGCTGGGGGCGCGGCGGTCGATCCCGCCGCCGCTCGCCGGCTGGGGGCGCTTTTTTTTTCGGGTAAATGCGTATGCTCCTGCCTCACCCTCCCTTTCTCATTGCTTGTATCTTGACCATTCTGAAATCCGTTCCGAGAGGCCCATGGACCGGAAATTACATGAGTGCTACCATATTGAAGCAAAAGCATGCAAAAATTGGTCGACAACATGATCGGCTATGACATAAGACATAGACTTCTTCGTACATAATGTCCCCAAGGAACTGGATGGTACACTAAAAGTCTGAATAATTTCTCACCAAATCATTGACTTCAGATGCCTAAGATTAATCCTTGGCTTCTCATCATCAGTCAAGCAAGCAGCACCATAACTTCATTAGGCAATCCCAGCGGGTATTGACTGATGCATGCTTGCGATCCTCGGCATGCGATTGCCGCTGCATGCTTGCAAACACATAATCACAAGTTGACGCAACAGACTGTATTTCTAAATCAACTGATGCCAAGACGTACCACAAAATGAGAGTCTTTACTGATGATAACACACATCACTACTGGCAAAGAAAGACGACTATAGAAAACTCGTTCCCTGCAATTATGGTAGTTTTACTGATAAAACGCCACTAGTAGAAAGTAAAAAAGGAAACAAGATGTACTTCAGCAAAGGACTCTTGTTGTTCGATGACGATGCATGCCATCAGTCTCAACAACCACAAAGCGGAGCACCAAATCGAGGGTAGAATCAGTCACTATGTTATAGTCCGCCAGGGTGCGACCGTCCTCCAGCTGTTTGCCGGCAAAGATGATGCGTGATGTGTGGGGCGGATGCCTTGCATCTCATAGATCTTCACCTTGATGCTGTTGACGGTATCTGAACTCTGGACATTAAAAGTGTGGGTTTTTCCCTCTAGCGTCTTCACATAAATCTGCATCCTGCCTCCTGGAGATGGGTAGAGGACAAGGAGAGGGTGGAGTCCTTGCAAATATTGTAGTCCGCCAAGGTATGCTCGCCCTCTAGCTGTTGGTTGGCAAAGATGAGGCACTGCCGGCCCTTGGGAAACCCATGGGCAACTTCAATCTTGTCCTTTATCTTGTCGATAGTATATGAGCTGTCGACGTCCACGGTGAAGGTCAAGCCTTGTAGTGCCTCCTTGATGTGGATTTGATTCTTCTCCTGGAGGTCAAGCGTGGATTGATGTTGGATGTTGCAGTCAGCCAATGTAAGGTAATCCTCCATACGCACTCCATCAAAGACAAGGTTGTGTTTTTCCATAATCTTCTTCTTAACATCATACAATGTCTCATCAGGGTAGACCCTGAGGAAATCATCCTGCCGCTGGGGCTCCTCACAAATATCTGCATCCTGGATGAACACACCAAACATCATCAATTACTTTTATTGTATAGAAAAAAATTGCTTTGACAAACTTTTAATTATTTCAAGTTATACATGCAACATGTCCAACAGGTGGCAGAAGAACCAGCGATCTATGTAACAAAACAGTAGAAGCAAGAATAACAGAAAATCTACTACATAAATACATTGGTTAATACAAAGCACAAAGCCTAGCACAAGCAAGAATAGAATCTACTGTGTGAATACAGTTTGTGCAGATTAGAGAACAAGGCCCATATCGCACTAAGCCTAGCACACAAAATGACAAAGCTGTCTTGAGCAATCATTAAAAAGTGCATGGTTGTTCTTTCAGTTCTGTATATTGAAGCAGTTCCCATTTTGCTGAGCACTTTCTACTGGAGTATATTGTACCGCCAACATGCTAACCCCAAATCATCGAAAAAGACTAATGTTACAGAAGCTAGTGCCCACATCAGAGTTGCCACAATAATCTCATCGATCTATCAAATGAAATACAGAGCATGCAACCCTTAATTTCCACTAGCAAAGTAAATTAACAGCAGAAGCTTTCGTTTTCCTTTTTGTTTTAGGCTATAAAAAAGCCATAAAAGAGAATATTTTACTGATTTATTTGCATTGCTTACAAAATCACTGGTTCTGATATTCCACTAAATACCTTGTCTCGTTGTGTTTTATAAAAAACATAGGGAAGTCAGTGCCTTTTTTTTTTTTGTGTGGCTACATAGAAAACCTACCTAGCCTCCAAACAATAAAATGTCACTCACTTTGACGGGAAGAAATAAAGCATGCTATATAACACTATGGCTGGAACAAATTAACAGAACTGGTTAAGAGCATAGAGTTCAACTGGCATAAAAAATAAAAACAAAGAAGAAAATAGAAGCATGTAGCTGTATATTTTGTACCAAATATAACCAATGGGGACAGGGCTAGAACAACAGGCAAGTAGTAGAATTAGTAAACAACGTATGAGGTGTAGCGAAAATTATGTTTCTATTCTTGTAAGGCTGTGACTGTAAAAGAAATAACTGCAGCAAGAGATATAATGGATGTTATACCACAAGCATTGCATAAAAAAAATCAAGGCAGGATATAATTAACAAATCTCTAAGCAAGTATACTGCAGCTGAGGACAAAAGAAAGAAGGACATGTTATTTTTACTAAAATTGCAGGTACTGAAGTCAACCTGACCAGCAAAGAAGTAGTAATTAAGTACTTGGGTGAAAGGATAAATTTTTGTTAATTTTTGGTAATAAGACTGAAAGTATCCAGATCTGAAAGATAAGAGACATAAATACTAACTCCACTAAGCAAATATTTTTGTAGGGCAACATAAATGGTATACTAATCCATCCATCTGAAAAATGGGGGAAGATATAGGTGGTATTATAAAGAAGTTAAATCTACAGTCACAAAGGTCAACATGTAATTCATTTACGTATGAGCTTTCATATATTGTAAAAGTAAAGAATCTAATTAGTCACCGTGGCAAGGACACGTAACAAATTCCTATCGATACACACCAAACAGGTAGTTAGATACGCAATGTATGAACCTGAAGGTCTCATCTACCAATGCATTTAGTTAATGAGCCTGTTGTGTGTGCTCTACAAACTGTTGTGCATTTTAAAAGCCTTCTAGTTTTTAAGGCGGAACCCAGCAAATACAGAGTGTGATATATTACTAACTTACAAACGAAATGACAAGGAAAGGCTAAGCAACCTTTTGTTAGGCATGCAACACATAATTTCAAATCCATGAAAGATTCCTAACTAGTAACTATGCATATAGCAGACGATTACTGTCTGCTCAAAGGTCACATCGCACATAAGGCAACTAGATAAGGATTTTTTTGTTGCAGAAAATTACTGTAAACTTCAGGCTTTATAATATAAATCACCACAGGAAACTAAAAGGAGCCTGCGCAAGCACACCGAGAAAATCCCAAATCCAGATATATTCCCCAATCTGGAGCGGCGGCAGCAAATCAAATCACAAGCAAGGAGGATCCTCGTCGTGGGTCTTTGAGGGAGAGTAGAGGAGGGAAGTTAAGACAAGAACTGACCTGATTAGTACGGTCCTCGCCTAGGTTCCAAGAGAGGGGAATAGAGCAAACCAGGGAGAACCTGCACCAGGTAAATATGTGAAGCGGAAGTAGTAGTAAGGAGTAGGAGGACAGAGGAGAGGAGAGGACAGAGGAGAGGAGAGGAGGAGAGAGGAGGCACGAAGGGGAGGAGCAGCATACCAGCGTTTCTTGCTTTCCTTCGGCGGAGGCGGCAGGGATGGAGATGGTTGGGGCAAGCACTTCTCGGCCGATCGTGCTGCGTGTCTATACGGCAATTACCGGTTCGCAAAGCACCGCCTGAGTATACGGCAATTGTTGCCGGTTGGATTAGGATTACAAGTCCTCGATACAAGGAGCTCTATCCGGTCAAAAAAAAAAGGCTCTACAAAACACGGTTACAATAGATATAAATCAATCAAATTGTTGCCGGTTGGATTAAGATTACAAGTCCTCGATACGAGGAGCCCTGCACAACTACGATTACAACAGATATAAATCAAACTATATCTCGAACTGGTCCGGGTTTACTGTTGAAAAAATGGACAGTAACGGACGGTTTCTGTTCACAAACTTGTTCAAAGTTAAGCCGACAAAGTTTTGACCTTTCTCATATTGGATTATAAAGCTCATTATTACACTGAAGCAGGTGCAATGTATAAAGGATTAATTAAGACAATCATTGCCTATTAGAGGAGACTAAGCGAGATGTCTTCCACAGATGTATTATGTAATCTCGATGAAGGTATGCAACCCTTCACGATTTGTAAGCAACAATCAAAAAGAACACAAACCTTTTTAAACTAGCATAATGCCCGTGCTTCGCTACGGTAAAACTAACTTAAAACAACGGTAATAATAATTGTTAGTGTCATTAACAATACCATCAAGACCACATAAGCAACTCAGTAACTTCGCACTGATGGCTTCCAATATAGAAATTCATATAGCATAGAGGAATTTTAGTTGGATTGTAATATTTGCTCATAGAAGGAGAGTTGTATTTCCATGCGCCAAGAACAAAGGAGAGTTGTATTTGCTAAACAAACAACCAAATTTTCAGCAGATTTTTGCAAACTAAATGGTCATGTGACCTGTTGGAATGGATAATCAATCATTGCTGAACTAACGAAACTATGTGCCACCCGTAAGTAAAGAATAATGGTAAAATCCAATTGATCCATCCGTGGAGCTTCACCTTCACACTCCTGCTCAAGCGCCGGAGCTACAGGGGGCCGCTGCAGAGCCCGTCGCAGCTTGAGTGGCAGTGCGGGAGCAGGCAGGCTCCTCTGTACGCTCCATTCATGGAGCTCCGGCGAGTTCTGAGTCTCCCATGACGGGAGTCGTCGAGAGAGATCTCAATTTCCTCAACCAAAAATAAAACTTAAACTCTCTCCTCTCCTCGAATCATGCTTCCTCTACCATTCTTTTGCTCATCACTGCTCACTCGGAGTAGCCGAGAGATCAAGCGTACAACCTAGCAGGATCCCAACGGCATTAGCACACAACTAGCAGGAATCCCAACGGCATTAGAGGAATCCTCAATCTCTCTTCTTCTCGCGTCTGGCATCCTTCCTTATCTTTCGCTCAAATCGTTGCTGCACTCGGAAGGAGCGGAGCACCAGAAGTCCATGGATCCGTTGATCCGTCGACGCATACGGCAAGAGGCTCCTATAGTTGACAAGCAAGCTCCGACTATGCTGATGCCTGCTATTTCATTCTTGACCTTGCTCAAACGCCTCTGATGGGCGAGCCTCGGCGGCCTCCAGCTCGCACGACTCGACTTCGGCCTCCTCGCTCGGGCGCACGGCGGACTCGAGGCAGGCAGAGGAAGGGTGTTGCGGCTGGCGGCCCGCGGGTGAGGCAGGGGGCGGACCGCAGGAGCAGGACGGGCAAACATGATGTGAAGGGGGCGACAGGCGTAGTGTGCTGTGCTCCCCAGCTGTCGACGCGCTACGTTCTGTGGGAGGGGTGGGACGGAAGACGACGACGACCACATCACACCAACTCGTGTTTTTTTAAGAGAAGTAAAGATGGTGCGTAGCCAGGTCTAAATGGGATCATGGTCGTTTGAGTTGATTCACGCAAAACTATAGAACACTAAATACATAGAATATAATGAACCAGGACAACAACTTTGATGGTTTTCTGGATGCCCAGTATGGAGAAAACTTAAGTTGATAGTATTTTCTTTGAAGCATCTGAAGATGCTTTGGCCTGGGAAGGTATGCAAAATTGGATTCTGCTG
>JAAXCT010002224.1:0-87613 GCA_012490785.1 Eragrostis nindensis
TGGCAAAGCAATCTAAATGCAAAGCTTAGTTTCGTATGTTTGCACCACTAGCATCACATAGTTGACACATTATTCTTGTGAAACATCTCTGTTTCTTCTTGCTCAATTATGGTTTTGCTTATTTTCATTTTTGGGTTATTACCTGGTGGTGTCAGATTGCATTTGTGGGTCTCAGGGAGTGGGAAGTTTTCTTTTTTTTTCGTTGTTAGTTTGATGTGCCAGATTGTATCACTGACGCTTGAGGGGTGAGGAGGACTCCTGATCTTTATATCATTCGATTCGAGTATGACCTGCGGCTTGTTTCCAACATATCATTTAGAATTTTCTATAGTTGGCCTGATCAAATTTTAACATGTGTAGAGTGCAGGATATGATTGAATATCATACATGATGTGTTTTGGATACCATCCCTCGAGGTAACATAGTTTCTCTGCTGTCAATATTCATATGATTTTCAGATGTTCACGGCTATGTATGCTATGGTTGCAGGAAGCGAATAGTATGATTTGTACTTGAAATTAGGTACACAGCAAATGAAATCAAAATATTAATTAGGTACACTGAAGAAGGTTAATTAGATGAGCCCACTTTGGAAGTATGTATTCAAAAGCAAAAGAAAAAATGGAAATGGATTTGGTGAAGATTGTAAGGCTGATTGAAATGGTGTTTCAGAATTGTTGAATTATATTTCAAAAGATATTGAATATGAATATTAAAACTACTATGTACATATAAAAGTATATAAATTTAGTGTGTACAATCTAAGAAGATTGCTAATAATATTTCAAAGAAAAAAGGAAAATAATAAACTTGCCAGTGCTAACGGGCCTAATGGGCTGCGCTACCCAGAGCAAGTAATGGGTGGCGCGGCCTACCAGGCTAGTACTACCCTTCCATTTTTCGGCTTCCTGGGAAGGAGCAGAAGGGAGGGAAGGTCTCTGCGTGCGGAATTGGGGAAGGGGCGGCGGGAAATGGCGCTCGACTCCGTCGCGGCGTGCGGAGCGAAGAGGCGGCGGGTGGATGAGCAAGAGGGCCGGCGTGAAGGAGAGGTGCGGAGGCGATTCCCGTGGACCGGATCTCGTTGCTACCGGAGGAACTCCGGCAGCGCTTCCTCACCCACCTCCCCCTCAAGGAGGCAGTCCGCACGGGGGCGCTCGCCCTCGGGTGGCGCGACCTGTGGAAGAGCCGGTGGACGCACCGCTCCTCCACTGAGATCCACCTCCTCTCCCGCGACGCCTGCAAAGGGAGCTGGACGCGCTGGCGCTGGAGCCGCGGCCGCGCGCCGCCTCGACCGCTTCTCCCTCCTCATCGGGACATCTGCAAGCTGAGGTCCACGGAACTCCGGCTCTTCCTTGACTACGCCGCCGAGTGCCTCGTCGAGGACCTCCACGTCGAGACGCGGAAGACCACTGCTGCGGAGAAGCTCAATTTCCACCTGCCGCTGTCTAGCACTCTCCTCGCGCGCCTGTCGCTCCGACGCATCAGCATCTCCAACCTGCACTACAAGGGCGCCCAGCCATTCCACGCCCTCGAGGTCATTCGGCTTCACTCTGTCAACATTAGCCACACGGCCGTAAGAAAAATGATGGTGCTGTGCCCCAGCCTCCTCAGTCTCGATCTGCGCGACTGCGACTCTGACTACTTCTTCCACTGGGACCAGGACAAACGTCTTGTCTTTCCACCGAAACTGAGGAGTGTCACCATTGTTGAGTGTGAGGGGATCGCTAGTCTGGACATTGTGGGTGTGCCTAGCCTGCGCTCCTTTCGTTACAGCGGCAGCGACAGGTCCTTCTCCCTTCCAAAGGATGCCGCGCTTGAAGACCTTTACATTTGCCTTGTTCACTCAATATCACAAAGCCGGGATATCTACTTTTTCATAAATCTCTCCCGGATGATCTATCCAGCCTCACCGCTCTCACTATCTGCAGCAATGTCCTCATGGTGAGTTTTTTCTCTATTGGATTTTGTTTCATCTGGTCTTATTATCACATAACTCATAAGCTGTTTGATTTCAAATAGTATAATAACAATGATCATAGTTTCTTTATTAACCATGCCTTTAGGGCGCGTCTTCGTGGTGGAGTGATGAACCCAGCTGGATAAACAGATTTCTGCCACAGGTCCTCATGATACCAACAAATTTCTATTACCTACTCATAAGTTGTTTGACTTCCAATAAAAGGGAAAAATAATATTTTCTTACTAACGATGCCTTTAGCAGGTTGATGATGAACAAACTCCCCAAAAGCCCAAACTGTGCAACTTACAAAATTTGAGAGAACTACAGCTCCTGATGCTGAAAATGGGGCCTGACAACCTTGCTGACATCTATATGTTCCTCAAGACCTGCAAATGCCCTAATCTAGAGAGGCTTTTTGTTCAGGTTTGCACCTGTCATGCCTTTATTTAATTTCATTGCTTCAAAGTATTCTGTCTTTCTATTTCATCTACATCTGAATTCTTATTAAATTGTAATGCTATTGTTTGATTATTATTTTTCTTTGCAGCTCCCAACTTCCAATTGTGAGCCCATGAAGGTTTCACTTGATGAGGTGGCCGAAGAGCCACCGGAGGATGGTATGGACAACCTTAAGATAGCAAAGGTTATGAACTTTAATTGGCGTCGCATTGAGGTACAGCTAGTGTGCTTTTTGTGAGGAAGGCTTCCTCCCTGCATAAGCTGCTACTAGTTTCTTCGAATGCTGCTCCCCTGGGTACCCCGGTGTACAAAAAGCAGATCTATTGCTTCTCAAGGAAGCTCTTGCCAATGCAAGATAATGCGCAGTGAGTCTGATGACGCTGCAACTCAGCCATATCATTCTGAGGTCTTTATTGAGGTTTAGTTGTCCAAAACCTGTCGAATCATTGCCTTATGGATTGTAATACCATCCTAACATGTCGCTCTCTTCAGTTTTGGAACTCTGAAGAATCAGTATTTTCTCCTTAATTTGTACTCGTTAATATAATATTACCATCAGCTAAGCAATCCAATGCATGCTTGCTTTCTTCAGTTTCCTGTCCTGTTGGTCATTAACGCTGGCATCATGTGTCTGACATATAATCTCTATGAACCGAAGCAGCTCTTTAGAATTCATTATGTAGTAGAATTCTTTTTGTACATCGCAATTAGTGATTTATGTTATATGTTGGCCATCCCATTTTCTTTTTTTGGCTTTTTTTTGGTTGAGGTGTCAGATTCCACCATTCGATACTTTTCTATAAGTTGGCTGATTGATGTATGATTTGCAGTGCTGACACTGTTGTATCAGCCAAGTAATCCCCCTTCATGGAAGTCCTCCAGCAGATGCCTAGATAACTGTGTACAGTGTTCATGAGTCTCAGGGCATTTCATTGATGTCTTTGTGGGGTATTAATTTTAGTCAGCAGCTGAGTTCTGGCCAAGCTAATTTGATGACCGTGTTTGAACCCTCATTTGTACAAAAGCTAGTTTTTAAACTGTGGTACTTAGAAGTTCATAGCCTATGATTGATAATTGACATGATATTGCAACTAGATTCCATAGCCTATGATTGATATTGACATGCTGTTGCAACTAGACCTTTTTCTTTTCGTTTCTTAGGGGATGTGATGCTTGGTCATTCTTTTCGTGCTAAATATTATGTTTGAGATTCTTGTGGAATATGGATTTGGCGACATTGAGTCACTATTTATTTGTAATATCATCATACAACATGTGCAGAAAAGAATTATATATAAAATATCGATGTATTCTCCTTTGGAATTTCACTTTCACCATTGACTGGAATTGAACTTCAATTCTACGTCGACGGATTGAATGCTTATTGATACATTTATTGAATTTGAATATTCTAGTACTGTACTGTTTAAGGACATGTGAAGTACTTGGTGTTACAGGGCTGAACATTATAAGCGGATGCCTCTTCTTTTGGTTTCTTAATACAGAGGACGTGCTGCTTAGTGATTTTCTAGAGTTGGCTATATGTTTTGGATGCTAGTGAAACAGCATCATATCATCATGTGTTTTATATATGTTTAAGAATTGGGATAATGGCGAAATGCTAGATAAATTGCACCGTTTGGAGGTGTGCAAGTTTTACACATTGCACAAACATGTGTAAAATGTTGTTTGGCACTTTTTTCACATATTCTAACTGGATATTAGATATGGGGTTTCTCATATCTCTATGGAATATTCTGATATCATACTAGTAATCATGCAAGAGTCCGCATTGACTTGTGCCGGTTTGGGAAGAAAATTCTGGAACTACGCATTATTATTCTTATTTCCATTGTTCACAACTTAGTGTCATCGTTTTCCGTTATGCGTAAATTAATAGACTAAATTCACTAGGGATGTTTTCCTTAGAAAATATCAGTGCTATAGGAGACCTCATATTTTTCTTTAGGGCACAAATTCGGTCACTGATGTGAAGATTATTTCTCTTTTTGTTAAGTGTCTCGATCATTTTATGCTTCCATTTTTTTTTCCTTTCTCCTTGGGTCAAGTCTAGTTTCAGACGACATTCTGATCAGCATGCTGCAGGCTGCTTGATTAATGAAAAAACTTTGTTCTAGACAAAAAAAGAACCAGAAAGGATTTGTTAGCTATAGAAGCTGTATTTCCATTTTTTTTGTGGTTACACAAGCGAACGTCGTGTGCTTATTGGAGTATACATGCATAGTTATACGCAACATCTGAAGCCATTATTAACCACTTAACCCACACAAACAGAGTGGGGTCGGAAGCATGGAGCATATAGGGTCGTGCCTCTGGTCTAGTCAATTAGGCTATCTCCAACCGTCGTGGAGACCCAATCCTAAAATAGGAGTTGATTTCCTTGAAAATAGAAGCCCAAAAAACTTTCATCTCCAACGGTGCTACCCAAAACAACCGGAACTTCTTCCTCCTCCGTCCCGCCGCCCCCACCGCCCGCGCCGCCGCCGCTCTGCCGCCGCCGCGCCCCCGCGCCCCCCGCAGCCCGGCCGCGCCCCGCGCCGCAGTCGCCGCTCTTCCGCCGCCCCGGCCGCGCCCCCATCGCCCCGGGCCGCGCGCTGTGCGCGCTGTCGCCCCCGCTATGCCCGCCGGCCTCGATTCGCCATGGATGCCGCTCGCGGGGAGGAGGGAGGCCCGCCCGGCCTCGATTCGCCGTCGATCCGCCCCTCGAGTCGTCGTGGAGCCTCGCCGGGGCCGTCTCCTCCAGCAAGGGCGTCGCGCGCCATGGCCGTGGCCGCCTCCCATGCGCCGAGCTCGCCGCCATCCCCGCCTCCCCAGCTTGCATCGTCGAGCCGCCGCCGAGCGCCTCCTGCCCGTGGCCGTCGCGAGCTCGGCCGCCCCGCCGCCGCAGCCCCCGCTCCCCCCCCCCCGGCCGCGCCGCCTCAGAGAGGAAAGAGAGAGAGATAGCGCGAGAGGAAAGAAAACGATTCGGCGTGGTCCACGCGCGAGAGGTCACACATTTGTGCGTACGGCGAGGCCAACTCCAAAAAGTGTCGCTCGTTTGGGTCTACGGTTTGGAGGCTGTTTTTCTCTCTTTTAAGACCTATTTTGTGTATTATATTAGGATATAGGGATGCCTTTGGAGATAGTCTTAACTAATCAATTGGTGGTCTGGTCACCAGGTCATGTAAAGAAATAGGGAAATAGTTGAGTCATCGGAGAGAGAAGCGACGTGGATCAGCCGGTGTAGTATATTAGTGATGGCGTGTCAGTGCATCACATCTAAACTCGCTTCCGAAGTTTTGAGACGCGTCACAGATTTTTTTTTTTTTTTTGAACCTCTCACAACTGAGTATAATGTTAACTGTCGTGCACGTACAGAAGGAACACAACGCACCCTACGCACACAAACAACCTACACCTACACACAGCCCATGAAACGTGTCCATAGAGAAATCATCAGACCTCAAAAGATCCAATGCGCGACGAGGGACGTCGCACTCCCTTTGTGCCACCACACGAGTGAGAGGTACCAGCAGAAACAAGGCCGGCGGAACCAAACAGGATTACTTGTTTATCTTTCTCCTATTTGGCTAGTAAAAAACCCTTCTAAACTGGGAAGAAGTCAGAGGGGGCTGCGATGGATGCGATGCTATAATGGACCCGCGACCACGAGAGCAAGCGAGGACACAGCAGGTAGGCTTGCCTTGTCCATCGCTTTCCTTCCTTCGTCCTGTATTAGCTGATCACTTGGAATTGGTATCGAGCTCAGCTGAGGTCTGAGGGCCGTATCAAGGATGGGGTTCTTCTTCTTCACCTCCCGTGCTGCTGCTCGGCTCGCGGAGGGGATTGCGCGCCCCGGCGTCTCCACCGCAGCGCTTCTCCTGACAGCAGCCAGGTGCGGCTGCCTCCTCCCACTTGAAATCTGCCTAAAGTTTTGGTTTGTCTTGTCTGTTCCCCATTTTTTTATCTCAATTTGAGTTGCTTTCTTGGTCTGATCTTGGTCAACTGAGAAGACTTTGAGATTATGTTCTTGGTCCCTTTGACAGCCATTTCCTGCAGGCCTGTACTTTGTGCCCAGTCCCCTTGTTGTCCGTATGCTAGGTCACAAGATTTCACTTTTGATTATTGTAAATCCGGATGTGTGTCTGGCTGCATTTGCAAAATTAAAGACTTGTTGTGGCTTTGCCTTTGCAGTGGTGGAGGCCTTGTGGCGTATGCTGACTCTGCTGCAGAAAGTGCTCCGGAGTCATCACAGGATGCTCCCAAGAAGAAGGTCCTGGTTCTTGGCACTGGCTGGGCTGGGACGTCGTTCCTCAGAAATCTTGACTGCTCCCGCTATGAAGTGAAAGTTGTATCGCCTCGCAACTACTTCGCGTTTACACCTCTGCTTCCAAGTGTCACATGCGGGACTGTGGAGCCGCGCAGCATTATTGAACCGATAAGGAGGATGTTTGAGAAGGTACTTGTGTTACCAAACCATTCTCTGTTCCTGTATGCTGAAAGCAATGGTGGATCTTTGTTGATGCAGCTACACTTTGGGTCGATGCTGCCCTCCTTACTTATTTCTTGACCTGTGTTGGTTAACTGTGATACTCCCTCCACACACACACACACACACACACACAAAAGTAAATAAAAAATTCAGTGTCCTAGAATACGTGCAGTCAAATCATATTACTTGGATCACAAGCTTAATACAAAGTTTGCAGTTTGGATCTGTGAAAATGACATGAGTATATCTGACACGAATTACTCATAAAATTCACAACAATACACTGTTTATAACTTATCCATGACACATGATCATAAAAAAATAGTGGTCAAACCGTCAAGTGCCATACTCTTGACATCATCACTTCTCTTTAGGATCTTGGTACTCTATCTTAGTACTGTTTTTTAGCTACCTGTGTTGGCTGGGCTGTGGTTGCTATTTTGGTGAAGTTTTGTAGTAACACACTGACTAGGGTTCATGTGTTCTTTTGTAGAAAAATAAGGATGTTACATTTTATGAAGCTGAGTGTTTCAAGATTGATGCAAGCAACAAGATTGTCCATTGCCGTTCTGCTTTCGGAACCAATTTTGATGGGAATGGTGATTTTATGCTTGAATATGACTATTTAGTTGTTGCACTTGGAGCTACTGTAAATACTTTTAACACTCCTGGAGTGACGGAGCACTGCTACTTCTTGAAGGTGACATAGAGCTTTGGTTTCAATTAGCAGCTTGCTTAATTCTGTACTTTAAGGTGCTTGTGGTTTTTATTTCCTCACTTTAACTGCCCCTGAAAGACCTGCTCTGATCTTTTTTTTTCCCCTGTTAACTTTAACCCTTAATGCTGTATTATTCTTCTTCAGTATTCGGTCTTTGGAAATTTAAATTCGTGGAGCTACTATCGATATCACGTATCATGAAATTTTGTCTTTCTTTCTCTGTCTTGAGGCTTCACTTTGTGGAAATCAGGAAGTAGAGGATGCTCAGAAGATACGGAGGAGTGTGTTAGATTGCTTTGAAAAAGCTTCACTTCCTAATGTTAGCGAAGAGGAGAAACGGAAGACTCTGCATTTTGTAATTATTGGTGGTGGACCTACTGGGGTTGAATTCGCAGCAGAGTTGCATGATTTTATTGTTGAAGATCTAGTGAAGTTGTATCCTGCTGTTCAAGAGTTTGTGAAGATAACAATTATTCAATCGGGAGAACATATATTGAATATGTAAGGCATTATTTTTTTACAGATAGTTCTGTTGCACCAATAGCTGTTATTCTGTTGCATGTTGCATAGAGAGAACTAGCCTTTCTGTCATCACTTATGGTTTGCTTTGTAACAAAGAAAATCCTCCAGGGTAAACTAGTGCTAGGGTTGTTTGGTATGCTCCAATGCGAGGGTAGCTAGTGTAATACAGTTGCAATGTAGACATTGTGATTTTGTTGAGCACTTGGGTGTTTACTTGTTTTACAAGGGCAAGCATCTGAAATAGTATACAAACTAGGAATTTGTAAGTTTTAACACACATGCCATGTGATGTAGCTTCGTCTTTTTGTTTGTTTTCTTCCCCATTTGCTAAATATTCTAATTTTTTCCTCGCAACAAAATATTCTAATTTTCTATTAAATAGGTTTGACAAAAGAATCACTTCGTTTGCTGAAGAGAAGTTCCAGAGAGATGGTATCGAAGTGAGTACAGGGTTCAGAGTGGTAAAGGTCTCTGATGATTTGATTACAATGAAGAGCAAAACAGCTGTTGAAGTATCAGTTCCATGTGGGATGGCTGTTTGGTCTGCTGGTATTGGTACACGTCCTGTCATTATGGATTTCATGCATCAAATCGGGCAGGTTGTTGCACGCCATGTCAAGCCCACCTTACCATCTTACCTATTAAGTTTTACTGCCAAATGGGATAGCTCCAATATTTGGCTGATGTGTCTGAATGTTCTATCCATCCACAGGCTAATCGGCGTGCCTTGGCAACTAACGAATGGTTAAGAGTTCGCGAGTGTGATGGTGTCTATGCAATTGGTGACTGTGCTACAGTAAATCAAAGAAAAATAATGGTATGCTCCAAATTGTTTTTATAGCTTGTAACAGTCATGTCGGTCTATCACTGCACTAAGAAGACTCGTATTCACTGGCGAAGCTACTTGAGACTTCCCTGGTGCACCGGCACCAGGGTCCAAAACGAATTTCAGTAGAAATTGTCTCATCTTTACTTTATGTGCACAACCTAAGATTAAAAATGTGCACCACTGCGTTGCTGCGAAAGCCAATCAAGCAAGATGTGCACCAAGGTGTCCCGAGCTCTAGCTTCGCCACTGCTCGTATTGAGTATTGGGTACATCTGAATATGCAGATATGTAGGTTTAATGAGTATTCCATTCTAGAGTGCATCATATATCGCCGGCATGTTCAACAGTTAATTCCTATAACTTAACTGTTTCAAACTTCCTTTGCTTCCAGGATGACATTTCGCTGATATTTAAAATGGCAGATAAGGACAGTTCTGGAACTTTGACGCTGAAAGAAATCCGTGATGTTTTAGAAGACATTTTTATAAGATACCCTCAAGTAGAGCTGTATATGAAAAACATGCACATGCTTGATATTGAGGATTTGATAAAAGGTTCAATAGGTGATTCGCATAAGGATTCAATGGTGGTTGACATAGAGGAATTCAAAAAGGCCCTTTGCCATGTTGATTCCCAAGTTAAGAGTGCTCCAGCAACAGCTCAGGTTCCCTCTGTTGCAATATGCACTCTTAATAACATATATCACAGACCATATTATGATCGTGACCAAGTAAGTCATGAAAATATTTGGCAGGTAGCTGCACAACAAGGTTCGTATCTTGCTGACTGTTTTAACAAAATGGAAGAATGCAAGCAGAATCCAGAAGGCCCATTACGCATGACAGGGGAGTCAGGCCGTCACTATTTCCGCCCATTCCGGTATTTTGCTTTCTTTTTACCCTCCAGTCATACCCGCATAGTTACATGTTATATTAGGCATGAAAGGTACTAGTATTTTTGACAAATCTAAATAACAAAAGTTCACTTCGCAAAAAAATGTATTAATTAACATAACCAAATTTAAATATGAAAAACTATCAGTTCAGAACTTGTTTGCAAACTTGCTTTTCTGTGCAAATGGGATAACCGACTTACAAGAACTGGTGCTGACGTGTAAAACCTAAATTGATATTGTTACCTATTGCTTCTGGATTATGTTCTTCCTCATGTTTTGACTTGTTCTCAAGGTATAAACATTTTGGACAATTTGCGCCCTTGGGTGGCGAACAAGTTGCTGCAGAGCTCCCAGGCGATTGGATTTCCATGGGCCACAGCACTCAGTGGCTCTGGTACTCGGTATATGCAAGGTAGAAGCCTGCTCTCAACTCTACTATCATCACTTACCATCTGACTGAAGAATGTATAAGCTTTCAATTTTCTTTTTCTAGTTGTTATTTTCTAGTTTGGTCACCATCTTATCCTTTTCATTGTTATTGCAATTTATCGTGGCTTATCTTATCTGAATGTTTAAACTCTTAAGATTGTTTCTTTCCATATCTAGCAAACAAGTGAGTTGGCGCACAAGGATGCTGGTCGTTTCTGATTGGACGCGCCGATTCATATTCGGGAGGGATTCAAGTCGAATATAGCATCGCCCAGTGAATCATCCTTCTGTACTGGGAATTCTACTGAATAATTGGAATGCTGGACCTCGAGCAAGCAAAGCTGTTTCTTGTCCCTTTCTGGTCCTACCATCGAAACTGCCATCCTTTTCTGTAGATATGCTGTGTTATTTGCTCTTGCAGCATGGCTCTCTGCATGTGAAGCAAATTTGGAACAATGTTGTCACTTTTTAGCCGTCGTTGTAGCATCATCTGGGACACACAAGCTTTCTTACAGGGGAGTCGAATTCCTGCAAATTCCCTTTGAAATCCAGTTTGGACAAATATACTACTATAGAGCAAGTTCGGCATTATGAACTTCGTTTTGGACTGCGATCAATAAGAGCATGTCTGCCTCAAGGGTAACCATGGAATGCATTACTCCACATGGGTGGTCCTCTTGTCCAATCCAGTGCTATCACCACACACTGGAGTGGTCCATTGGCTGCTCACGACACACCGCGCCGGCCTCTTCTGCTGCTGGCCATTTCCAGTCACGTGTGCCCACTCATTGTTCGACCGTTAGTTATTACCGGTTGTAAACAGTTTTGGATTTACTCGAGCAGGGCAACTTGCAAAGAGAGGATAGGTATCACCTCTCTTTGGTTATAGCTCGGACAGAGCAAGGTCCCTCAGTGATTTTATAATGATTTATTCGTTGATGCATTCACAATAGAAATTTCACGTGAATTGTACAAGAAGTGGTCCATTTCCATGGAGTAAATCTTAAAAGTTCCAAGTGACTACAAAAAAATAAATAAAAATAAAGGTGTTGTTTGTAGCAGAGGAATTTTGTTCTCTCCCCGATTTCAAGAGAGCTGGATTCCAACGACCTCGAGAAAGAAACGGTAGCGTACCACTGTAAGTTTACTCTTCACTTATCAAAAGATGCGAGACTCATTTCCATGAATACTCCATTATGACTTTTAAGTTCTAAAAAACACACCTCTCTGCAATTTAACTATGGCATCTTGGAAGTTCTCGCAGGGTACCATCCTCTAAAACATCGTCGTCTTCGTTTTATGACAGAGTAACGGTACACAAGTGCATTTATATCTGCAAATGAATGCTTGTCTCCTGCCTTTTCATCATCAACAACAACAATAATACCCTTTTCTCATGCCTTTTCATCACAGGAGAAAATATCATTTAAAGGGACAAACATGTAGGGCTCTTGCACTCCTCTTTAATCCTCAGAAAATATCAAGACATCTCTAGCTTAACGCCCAAGAGTCCTTTGGACACCTTGCTAGATTTGCACGCACTTCTGATTAGCCTAGTTAGTGCCTTTGTTTCGCCGCATGACCTGGCCCACATCAACGCATCATGGATTCATAAGCTAAGACAATACAAAAAATCAAACTTAATATATACTATGGAATAGCTTCATATGTTCACCATATCCAATTGATGTATCCCTGACATATGTTCATCGTGTTTTTATTCAGTAGCATATATGAGTTTTAATTTTGGCGTTAGATGATGAACTCATTGCTAGAATAGAGTGAATAGCTGTTTCTGTACTGTGACTTTACCTTCAAGTATCATACGTTGCTACGGAGCAGGTTAGGTGCCGAACATAAGCTTTTGCTGTTATTTTACTCAGAGAAAGGTACTTGAGCCACACATGATACTGCCCTCGCAAATTCATGATGAGCGCTGCATAATCACCAACTCAACTGTAGCTCATGACTCCAATACATGGAGATGATGAGCTGCTAAGGGCATTTCAGCATTCTTTAAGCCTTTCTGCAGACACCCAACCCACTGATCCAAGCCATCATTCCTGCCATTTTATGCTCTCATTGCACCAATTTGCAGTGATCTGCTAACAGTACATTAGTACTAGGTCAGTTAATTACTGGTGAGACAGGTGCAGGATGGACAAAACAAGTGACCTATTCAGAGTTGGAGGTTCCATATTGCAGAGAGGGCAGCAAGATTCCAATGTAAGAAACCAACAGACGGCAGCATGGCAGGGGTAACTAGTGGACAGATCAGAGATTGGTGCGGAGCAGCACCAGCCAGCCTACCCATCTGCCATCACGCTGCATACACAAGGTACACCAGTAGAGGCAGTACAAAGCTAACACTTAGTCACATACTTGCAGCAACATCTCATCATTCATACTACTTAATTGTTCCCCTAGTCCCCAACTCCTTGCACCAGCAGAGCTCTAACAGCTCAAACTCCAGATACCAAGAGACACAACAAGATGAATGCTACATAGCTAAGCAGCGTTTCTGTTCTGTGACCAACTGATCATAGAGTGCAGAAATGGGAGAAGCAGAAGAAATAGTGGCGGCACCAGAAGGCAGCCATGGCGAGGCATTGAAGCTCCTGCAGTCCTTGGCGTCATCTTCACTGGCCTGCTCCACCATCACACAGTTTCCTGCGAAGTGGCAGTCCATCAAAGACAAGCTTCAGCAGCTCTGTTGCAGTCTGAATTCATTGTGCAGCTCCATCAGCGTCGACAGCAGCGGCGATGATGAGGAGCGTCCTATGCTGGTTGAGCTTCTGCAGTCGGCGTCAGCAACCGTGAGGAGCATCCAGATTGTTGCTTCTCAGTGCGGTGAAGGGTCCTACAAGGGTGGAAGGCTTCGTCTGAGGAGTGACTTGGACAACCTGAGTTCCAAGCTTGATGTACACATGAAGCAGCTCAAGGAGATGGCCTGCTCTGGGCTGTCATCGCCATCGAAGGCCATAGTCGCGGTGAGGCCCAGCATTGAGGCCAGCGTAGGTGAGAAGACGTTCTACCTCAAGGATCTCTTCTCCAGGATCAGAATTGGTGGCACTGTCCAGAGAGCCCAAGCACTAGCCACAATTAGAGAGCTATTGACAGAAGATGACGTGTGTGCAAAGGTTGTTGCTCTTGACATTGACGACGGCATCGTCTTGCTCATCGGATTTCTAGATTCGAGAGACGTGTGCATCCAGGAAGAGGCTGTAGGTGCCGTCGCCATTGTTGCAAGCTCTGAGTATTTCAGAGGAATGCTGGTTAAGGCAGGGGTGATTGCTCCACTTGTTCAGGTGCTGGAGAATGCAGCCAGTACCAGTGAGCTAGCCAGGGAGAGAGCAGCACAGGCACTGAGGGAGCTGACGGAGAACTCTGACAACGTGTGGGCCGTCTGCGCGCACGGCGGTCTCACCACGCTGCTGCACGCCTGTGCCTCCGCCGATAGCAGCAGCAAGCTGATCAGCTCATCTTTTGCAGTGCTGAGGAACCTGAGCAGGGTGGAGGAAGTGAAGATGTTCATGGTGGAGCAAGGTGTGGTCACAGAGCTGGTGAAGCTCTCCCAGAAGAAGGAAGAAGTCCGCAAGCTCAGTGCTGTCGAATTGCTCCATGCCATGGCTCTGGATGATGCCGATGTTAGAGAAGAAGCAGTCAGGATGGGGGTGATTCAGTCGCTCCTCCAACTGATATACCCTGACCTTCCATATTCATACAAAGCCAGGGAGGTTGCTCTTGCAGCTATTTGGTTCTTCTGTTTCTCTTCTTGCAAATTCATTGGATGATCTTATCAGCTCAGATGTTCTTGGCTGGCTCCTCTTCTATCTCAACAACGGTGACTACGCTGTTCTTGAATGCACCCTCAAAATTCTGAGGCATCTCTCTGAGGTTTCTGAGGAGTACAACAGGATGATGGGAAGAGCAGGGTATTTGAGTGCCCTGGCAAGCTTGCTTGGAGCGAAATCCTGCCGTATCCGGGAAATGGCAGCTCAAGTGCTCTCCAGCTTGCTGCAGCTTCACACAAATCGCGTCATATTCGTTCAAAACAGTGACAATTTGAGCAGGTTGCTGCAGCTGCTTGATCCATCTGAGGGCAAGTTGATTGCCAAGGATTTGATCCTTTCTGCTATCATGTCATTGGCAGAGACCAACAGTGGAAGGAAGAAGATTGTAACATCCCAGCATTTCAGCAACCTGAAAGAACTGGCAGACTCTGGCGATTTTGATGCCAAGAAGGTCGTTAAGAAGCTATCAACTAACAGACTGCAAACCATTTTCAGCAAATATGGAATGCTTAAGTTATTTCTGACCCTGCTTTTTCAGAATTATCACTACATACAGCCTTGATTTAGCTCTAGTTTACTTGCTGTCCATAGCTATCCCTTCCCTGTAATCTCAACATGAGTCATTAAGATTCCTTCGTGTTGTATATTGCATCTTGAATTAAAATCAAGCTTTGTCATACTGTATTTTTTGATGATCGATATCTGGAACAATCCATTGTTATTTGTAAACTTGCACAAGTTTTCTATCTAACGCGCCAAAGAAATGACCATTACCCATAGCTCAGAAACTTCATCTGAACCCGACCAACCAACGTCTATATTGGCAGATAATCCAAGCTTAGGAATCCCTACCGTTTTGTTAAGACTAGCAGGACCAACTGGAACTTATTAAGAAACCAAAATAACGGTGCCTGTAAGTTTGTTATTACTAGGAAAACATAGCGAAATTAGTAGATATCTGACATGTCAAACAGCCGAATGGAAACCAGACAAGATTAGCATTAAAGTACTAATATCACTTTCATAACACAATTATCAGGAAGTATTAAGACAAAAACAGGTTGTTGTGTTCATCTATATTATCTTGTTTCTTTCTCCTCCTGGCTCCTATTATTTTGATTTTGGCATTCCCGTGATGCTCCAAGATGAGCATGTGAATATCCAGCAATGAATCTGGCAGCCGTGTGTGGTCCAAATCAACAAGCCATGGTGCGTCAGTGAAATATGGGTGCTAAACTTTCAAGCTGAAGCAGTGGTGAACGTGGAGTCATGGTTAGCTAGTCCATATTCTCGCTGATTTCAGTTTCTATCAGAAAACTTCGCTTGACCTGGAGTCTAAAGAAGAAAGTAGGAATTCCTTGCTAGGTTTATCAGAAAAGAAAAAGATGTAGTACTGACAAGGTGAAGGACACCAGCTCATCAATATTCAGATAAGGATATCATCCTCTTGCATTTCCATATCAAAGGAAGCAATACTCATACCAGGCCATTATGCTGTACTCAACAAAAACAAGAACACACTTACAATTCGAAACAAAAGCACCCATAGCAGCGACCTTTTTACTTTCACACTCTCTTTTCACAAGGTAGCACACATTTACTAGTAGGCTCTTAACAAAGGAAATGATAAATGAAGCATGGGAGATGAATGTAACAGTAGACCATGCAGGACACTGCAAAAAACGGCCTCACCATACGCTAGCTCAAGTCAAGCAGGCAATCCAACACTCATGAAGGGAAGTTGAGCTGATGGAAGGAATGGGTCAAAAGCCATACTGCTTTTTTAAGCTTCTTCTTCTGCTGCCTCCGGTGATTCAACCTCAAGGACCCGTGCCTGATAGGGGGTAATGGCGTTGCCATCGTCCGCTGCAGAAGTGAAGAAAGATCGCTTCCCAACCAGATCAGCGACCCTCTTTGCGCACCCTGAGTCGCGCGGGCTCTCATCAGGAAGAGGCATGGTCCTGATCCTTGGGAGCTGCTCTGCAACCTTGGCAATTGTTTCAGGAGACAGATCATCATTTGATGGCTCGGTAACCTTTGCCCTTATCTCCTCCCTTTGGCTTGCACCTCCTGCAGATCCAGGGCGAGACTGCTTGCGCTGCCTCTCTTGTGCTCCAGATCCCAGGGACGAGCAAGGCGTAAGGCTGTAGCGGCTTGGAACGACCCTGACCTTGGAGCTCCCCGCAGGCCTCTTACCAGTGGCTCCACTGCCGGTCTGATCAACCACGCCTTTGGCCTTGACCTCATCAACCACCTTGCTAGCCCCAACTGTTGCATTGCCTCCCCTAGTCTCAGTAGCCTTGGCATTGCCTCCCCTTGTCTCAGTAACCTTAGCAGTGGACTGCCTCCTGGACCTGGAAGGGCTCATACTCCCGCTCCTCGCTTTGGCTCTGCTTGCTACTGTCCCTTGCTTGGCATCCGTTGCCTGCCTGGCATTGCTCGACGGCCACGGCTTGGCAGGGGCGGCGTGCTGCTTGGAACGCTGGCCTTCTTCTCGGACGGAACTGAGCTTATTGGGGAACGGCTTGCTCCGCGCCGCCGCCGGCTTGCTGCTGACGCCGCGGTGGATCTCCAAGGGCCCAAGGCTGACGCCCCTGCGACGCTGCACCGGAGGCTCCTTGATCGGCTTCAGGATCGGCCGCGCGCGCACCCTCCGCCTGAAGCCTCCGATGAGGCGCGACGGCGGGAACCCTAGGGTTGGCCGCGGCGATGTCGAGTGGCCCGAGGCTAAGCCCCCTGCCCCGCGGCGCCGGAGCCTGCTTGGCCGGCTTCAGACTCCAAGCGGCGGCGCGGCGGCTGCTGCTTCTCGGCGAGCGGGTTAGGGTCGAATGCAGCGGCGGCGACGACCTCGAGGGGGCCGAGGCTGAGCCCCCTCGTCCGCGCCCGCACCGCCTTCGCCGCGGGCTGCGCGACCTCCCCTGACGCCTCGCGCTTGGGCTCCGGCTCCTTGGCGCACCGCAGGTGGTGGAGGCGGGAGGACAGGCGCAGGATCTCCGCCTCGATGTGATCGATCTCCGCTTCCACATCGGCGGCGCCGGGTTCCGGGCGGTGGTTCTCCTTGTCGCCCTCCCCACGGACGCCCGCCGCGGCGGCCGCGGTGTGGGCGTGCCACGCGGAGGCGGAGGAGGAGTGGTCGAAGGCGGCGTTGTTCCACACGTGCACCAGCGGGATGAGCGGGTCCTCCTCCATCGCCGACGCCGTCGTCGCCGGAGAACCACTCTTCGCCTTCAGCGCCTGCGCACGCAGGGATCAGAGGCACGCCACGAACAAATCGAATCAGGGAATCGAGAGCAGAGCAATGGATACCTGGATCAAGCGGTCGATGGACGGAGACGAGGATTGGATTCCCCCTCCCCCGCTTGCGTGCTGGGGCGTGCGATTCGGTCGGATCAGATGGCGACTTTTCGAAACCTGCGTTGCGAGTTGGAGGATTATGCGATGCGGGGAAAGAAACAGGGGTTTAAGAGGCAGGGCCTCACTCGACCGTTGGGACTTGGGAGCGGAAGGGGAGCGCCGCGCTTTGTATTATTGCAGATGGAATTGTTTAGAAAAACAAAAAGAAAATGCGTGAGGAAAAAGGAGGTGGGTGGGAGGTAGACGTTGGTGCAGGTGCGCGTCCGCCAAATTGCCACAACTATCTCGACAAATTTCATGGAACGGAAATTCGAACGTCACCAAATTTGTGATTTGGAATTTGAACATGATTTACAACCTGGAAGATTTGACCTTTTATTTACCGCTCCTGCCGCGTCAGAGGATCCTATGTATCCTTGGGAAAACTAGAAAATTCGTTCCTTTCTACTTACTCCTCTACTTTTCTTTGGCCGAGGCATTGAAAACTGATTCAAATTAGCGACGTGGATCACACGGATCCCTTCATCAAGTGGGCACAATGCGCTGTTTTCCCGCCGTTTGTTGGGACTTCGGTGAGGAGGCTGGGAGCCCGGCACCACACTGTCATATTGAACCGAATGCCCCGTAATGCATCCTCGCACGAAGATGAAGCATCAGCCATGTTTACCAGTTACCACTAGGAGACCTTTTTGCTGAGTCTTCTGCTTTACATGACAAAAGTTCTTAGAAAGAGTGTCAACAAAAAGTTCCTCGCGATTTATTTATTTTTTAGGTAAGAAATTCCTCAATAGAGGACTTTACAGGCAGATGAAGGCACTCATCCGTTTTTCTGGACAGCCAGTATTTCATTGAACGTTGCTGCCCATCTGTTGATGACACCCGTTACCAAGCATACCGGCGCGTGTATGAGAGTAAGAGCTGCCTAGTAGATTACGAGTTGATCAGAACTAAAGCATAATCTTATATCTGACGATGGTTACAAGTTGATCAGAACTAAAGCATAATCTTACATCTGACGTTGGTTACAAGTTGATCATAACTAAAGCATAACTAAGAGCAGACTTTTGGTATTTGTCAGAGTAAGAGCATAAAAGACGGTATTTGTCAGAGTAAGAGCATAACAAAAGTATGCTCTTAGTTATCCATATAGAGGCATGGTATCTCTTTCAAGGCTTTTGTTATGCAGTTAGTCACTGAATTACATTAAGTCTGCTCTTAGTGAATATCTACTATTTCTTTATAAGTGCAACCAACTACAAGTCATTAACTCTTATTTCTCTCAATTGTGGTGCAGCCACATCACCTCAAATCTTTATCACCATTGGATGTCACCTAAGATTCAAATCTAACCATCCATGCATATACGTTTGTGTTTTCTTGCTTTACTCCTACAAGGCTACAATCAACCTCCTGGCTAAAACGGTCGCCAGCAGCGTCCCCACTCCATAATTATTCCTAAATACCTGTAACTGAAGACCCACGACTCACGAGTCACAATTAGTTGCTCCATCTCCTTAAATTCCCTTCCGTTTCACCCCAGAAAGCTCCGAGCGCCACTCTTGATATTTTCCAGTCGTGCTTCATGTTCAAGCATGCCATTCCTCTTCCTCACACACTATATATCACATTTCCTCTTCCCTATCTGAGACTACCATTTTTGGTCCTTTATAATATTGGCATGCCAATCCGTCAAGCAAGCAGCAACACACAGACCACCAAGACGTCCCTCCTCTGTAGCAAAAATGTTTGGCCTGAATCTTCCGTTCTTGGCCACCAAATTCTCACAGCGTGTCACTCAGGGGTTTTGATCCGGCAGGCCAATCATAGTAGCCGCCATGTGAGAAACCGACTACTGATTCCTGTTAGCACAATTCAGGTACATGTAGAATTTGATTCTGTTCTCCACTCTCGAAGTTACTGATTTCCAATTCAAGTTACTCCAAGTTGGTCTTTTTTTTTTTGGTTCAGATTATCAGGTTGCTGCTTTCAATACAGGTTTGATGTTTAGTTGACGAAATGAAATGACCAAAAAAAAACGATGGAGCTTACTGCTCTAAACACCAGCATATGTCGCTATCCGACCTCAAAATTCAATGTACCTGGTCATAATCCCTTGATGAGTGGCAGATTACTTGATGGATAGTGCCTTTGGTTGGTTCTTTCATGTTTATTTGGTCAGAGACAAATTTCAAAGTTATAATATTTTATTTTTCTTATTAATTATGGGTGTGTTTGGTTGGGCTGTGGCTGTGGAAAAAGCTGTTGTGGCTGTGAGCTGTGGAAAAAGCTGCTGTGGTCTGTGAGCTGTGGAAAAAGCTGAAAGCCGTTTGGTTGAAGTAGCTGTGGCTGTGGAAAAGTTGTAAAAATGTCTGTAATGCCCTTACAGGTTATGAGAGATAATTTATATGCAAATTGATTGTAAAATAATGTGTTGTTCACGTATTTACATACATGAAAACATTATTTTAAAAAAGAAAACTTAATTTACTTAAATTTTCATTCACATGGTCTAAATTTCAAAAAGCATTTCAGAAATTATCTTAAATTCTGGGGGTTTGCATAAAATGTCAAGACACAAAAATATTAACATTAATTACATTTTTCGTGAGGGTCTTTCTGCAAAATCTCATTCCAATGTCGCTCTGCTCTCATCCCGCTCATGTTCATCGGTCGTTCCGCTTCCAATTGATTGGAATCTCTTCTTCCATGTTCCACGTGCACCTTGATTAATCTAGCAATTTAGCACCCGCTTAGCAATTGCTATCGCCGTAGAGCCAGTGAAGATTCTCAATGCCGCACGGTCGTCTCTTCCACAAAGACCAAGAACCAGCTCAAATAGCTAGCCACAAGGATTAGTGGAGATGTAGATTTGACCAACAAAATGGAACCATAAAGAGGTGTATGAGTTGATTGCGTGATGAATTTGGCCTCACCCGTGGTCTGCATCACGAATTTCGTCAATTTGCGGCTTGGGTTTGAAAGTTGGGGGGAAAAAAATTCCCAATCTAGAGCTCACCGGCGGCTATGTTGGCCTAATCTACAGCTCACCGGTGGCTATGCGCTTACAGAGAAGCCGCACCGGATGAGGCTGCCACGCCGGATGGAGCCGGATCTGGCGAGGAGCGGATGGGACGAGAGAGCGGGTCCTGCTCAGGGCGCACCTGGCGCTGCAGATGAGGGAAGCGGGGGAGGATGGGGCGCCGCTTGCGCTGGAGAGGGGAGCCTGGCGAGCCCCGCGCGGAGCCCGCGCCCGCGTGGTGACGGCGGAGCCTGTGCGCGTAGCTTGGGGCTCGTTCGCGAGACGACGGCGAGGGAGCTCACGCTCCCGCACCCGCAGCAGACTGTGTCCGAGACGGGAGGGAGGGTCACCGGAGCTGACTGACGGAGAAGAGAAGGAGGGTCGTCGGAGAACGGAGGGCGGGTCACCGACACGGCGGAGCAGGCGCGTGGCGGCGAACATCGCGGCGGAGTGGGCTCGCGCGGAGAGACGCGAAGGGGAAAGAAACGAACCGGTACGTGTAAGCTTCATGGCCATTGGAGTGTTTTGGAAACCCCAAAGGTATGAATGTTTTGGTGCTTGGATGACCCTTTGTATGTGACTAACATTTCCATGTAGGATATTGATAAATGGTCACATATGAAGAAAGCTTCGTCCGTTGGTGGTGTATGCCGACACACCCTAATTCAAACGTCAAGGATGATTGGTTGCCTTCATCTACACAGAATGGACTTGATGGAGTCGCGGAGAAGATATGGATCAAGGCTAAGGACATGCTAGACCAAGCGAGTGTTGCTTGGTTAGATGATAGCTTGAGTCTATAGGAAAAACCGGACTATCAAGAGGGTTCAAGTTGGTTCTCTTAGGTACTCAATAGTGTGGAGATCTTTGGATGCAAATGTGAGTCTCTCGGACACTTGGAGTAGAAGAGAAGAAGTGAAGGAACCAAGAAGGATGAAGTTGGAGTCGAGGATCGAAGAGAAGATCAAGATCAGCTTCAGCAGAAGCCACCGTATGATACGGTGCCAGTCACCGTATGATACGGTGACTGCAAGGAGAAAAGTCCAGATGAGGTGATGACCTGGCAGAGAAGATGGAGTCACCGTATGATACGGTGAGGTGGTCACCGTATGATCGGTGGTCACCGTAAGATTTCCAGAGACTTGGCAGTTGGCTGGAAGCTGAAGAGAAGAAGTCACCGTATGATACAGTGGGTGTCACCGTATGATACGATGAACCCAAGAAGATGAAGACCAGAGAATGGAGTTGCTCTGGCAGGTGAGAAAGGAGTCACCGTATGATACGGTGCTACAGTCACCGTATCATACGGTGGTTACTACGGTGACTGTATCGACAACTGCTTTTTGGTAACGGCTAGTTTGAGGTTGGAGGCCTATATATAGCTGGTCACCTACCCCTTGAGGGTCTCTTGGCCACTGGAATAGTTGAGGAAGACAGGGAGAAGCCAAGAGCAAGAAGAGGAAGCACTTGAGAAGGATTTGGAGTGATCCTAGTGCTTGAGAGAGTAACAAGTTGCATCCATTGATCTCTAGGCTAGGGAGTGCTTGAGAGAGTCAAGTTGAGCTGTTACTCTTGGTCTATGGCAAGGCCTAGACCGGTTAGGCGTTGGTGTTGAGCTGTCCAAGGAGATTGTGGAAGCTAACACAAGTTTGTACACGGTCTTGGAGCTTCCCGTGCGAAAGAAGCATCACTAGTGGAGCGCCCTTTGGCACGCATCACGTGCGGAGCCTTACCTCCGGAAGAGTACCCGGGATCGAGCCCGGCGGGACGTGCCCGCGACTTCACTCGGAGGGTGAAGTGTGCTCTAGGAGGGATCGCCTTCGAGCGGAGGGACGGGGTCGAGACTCCGGCGGGAGTGACCCAACGTGGAGTAGGGGAAGGCGCCATCCTTCCGAGACCACGGGAAAAATCATGAGCATTCCTATCCTTATCTCCTTTACATACTAGTATTTACGTTTTCGCATTTACTTCTTGCGCTAGTAGATTTGCTTGATAGGTTGTCTCTTTACTACTAGGTAGAATTGCTTGCTAGGGTGTTGCTTGTTGCATAGACTAGATTGTGTGCGCGCATCGCTTGCTTTTGTTATCACCATATCTAGTCTTGCTAGCTTCACGCCTAAAGTACGTTTGGGAGAAATTGTTGACACACCGATTCACCCCCCCCCCCCCCTCTCGGTGCCCTTGAATCCTTTCAAGTGGTATCAGAGCCTCTTTGCTCAAATAGGGCTTAACCGCCTTGAGTAAGGATGCCGAGAGGAAGTGAAAAGGGACCGCCCCCGTTCGATGGGACCGACTATGCCTATTGGAAAGCTCGCATGCAAGCTTACCTCGAGGCTCTCGATCCTCTCGCATGGGACGTGATAAGTTCCGGTGTCTCTCTAAGAACTCCCATTGGTACTCTTGATGTGAATCTTGCAAAGGCAAATGCTAAAACTAAAAATGCCTTGTTTGAAGCTATCACTAAAGAGGTCTTTGCTCGAGTCAAGTCCGCGGGTACCGCTCATGAAGTATGGACACAAATTCAACAAATTCATGAGGGATCCACGGACGCGAAAGAGGAAAGATACTATGTGCTAAAGAACAAATATGATGACTTTGCCATGTCTTCAAATGAGCTAATCAATGACACTTACTCTCGCTTGAATGTGCTTGTAGAGGATATCAACTCTCTCGGTGTGAAGGACAAGATTGATGATGGTGACCTTGTGCGGAAGATCATGAGGATTCTCCCAAGGGAGAAATATGGAGCTCTCATCACATGTCTCTTCAACACCGACATGCGAGACCTCACCACCCACAAGCTACTTGGGAAGATCACCGCCTTCGAGAGCTACAACCTCGACAAGAAGCTTGATGAGAAGCCCTCCAAGAATCTTGCTTTTGCATCCGAGGGGTCAAGCAAGAAGATGAAGAAGGTGGTGACTCAATATTCAAGTGATGAAGAGCTTGAAGAAGACGTTGAAGACTTGTTGCAACTTCATCCCAATGATCTAGCACTCCTCATGAAGAGAAGCAACTTCTTCAAGAGAAGGTTCATCAACAAGAAAGATGCCGAGTGCTACAATTGTGGGGAGAAGGGTCACTTTGCCAAGGAATGCCCGAAACCAATCAAGAAGAGCAAGAAGAAGACTCAAGAGTCAAGCGATGATGAAGAAGAAGACCCTAGAAGCAGTACAAGACAATGAAAAGTTTTGTCAAGATTTGATCCGGCAGGTTTCGAAAAATCGCCATCTGATCCGACCGAATCTTTGTTGGAGAGTGGGTCACGGATGAGTCATCACTTTCTTAAGAAGAAAGTGATGACTCATCCGTGACCCACTCTCCAACAAAGATTCGGTCGGATCAGATGGCGATTTTTCGAAACCTGCGTTGCGAGTTGGAGGATTAATGCGATGCGGGGAAAGAAACAGGGGTTTAAGAGGCAGGGCCTCACTCGACCGTTGGGACTTGGGAGCGGAAGGGGAGCGCCGCGCTTTGTATTATTGCAGATGGAATTGTTTAGAAAAACAAAAAGAAAATGCGTGAGGAAAAAGGAGGTGGGTGGGAGGTAGACGTTGGTGCAGGTGCGCGTCCGCCAAATTGCCACAACTATCTCGACAAATTTCATGGAACGGAAATTCGAACGTCACCAAATTTGTGATTTGGAATTTGAACATGATTTACAACCTGGAAGATTTGACCTTTTATTTACGCTCCTGCCGCGTCAGAGGATCCTATGTATCCTTGGGAAACTAGAAAATTCGTTCCTTTCTACTTACTCCTCTACTTTTCTTTGGCCGAGGCATTGAAAACTGATTCCAATTAGCGACGTGGATCACACGGATCCCTTCATCAAGTGGGCACAATGCGCTGTTTTCCCGCCGTTTGTTGGGACTTCGGTGAGGAGGCTGGGAGCCCGGCACCACACTGTCATATTGAACCGAATGCCCCGTAATGCATCCTCGCACGAAGATGAAGCATCAGCCATGTTTACCAGTTACCACTAGGAGACCTTTTTGCTGAGTCTTCTGCTTTACATGACAAAAGTTCTTAGAAAGAGTGTCAACAAAAAGTTCCTCGCGATTTATTTATTTTTTAGGTAAGAAATTCCTCAATAGAGGACTTTACACAGGCAGATGAAGGCACTCATCCGTTTTTTCTGGACAGCCATATTTCATTGAACGTTGCTGCCCATCTGTTGATGACACCCGTTACCAAGCATACCGGCGCGTGTATGAGAGTAAGAGCTGCCTAGTAGATTACGAGTTGATCAGAACTAAAGCATAATCTTATATCTGACGATGGTTACAAGTTGATCAGAACTAAAGCATAATCTTACATCTGACGTTGGTTACAAGTTGATCATAACTAAAGCATAACTAAGAGCAGACTTTTGGTATTTGTCAGAGTAAGAGCATAAAAGACGGTATTTGTCAGAGTAAGAGCATAACAAAAGTATGCTCTTAGTTATCCATATAGAGGCATGGTATCTCTTTCAAGGCTTTTGTTATGCAGTTAGTCACTGAATTACATTAAGTCTGCTCTTAGTGAATATCTACTATTTTCTTTATAAGTGCAACCAACTACAAGTCATTAACTCTTATTTCTCTCAATTGTGGTGCAGCCACATCACCTCAAATCTTTATCACCATTGGATGTCACCTAAGATTCAAATCTAACCATCCATGCATATACGTTTGTGTTTTCTTGCTTTACTCCTACAAGGCTACAATCAACCTCCTGGCTAAAACGGTCGCCAGCAGCGTCCCCACTCCATAATTATTCCTAAATACCTGTAACTGAAGACCCACGACTCACGAGTCACAATTAGTTGCTCCATCTCCTTAAATTCCCTTCCGTTTCACCCCAGAAAGCTCCGAGCGCCACTCTTGATATTTTCCAGTCGTGCTTCATGTTCAAGCATGCCATTCCTCTTCCTCACACACTATATATCACATTTCCTCTTCCCTATCTGAGACTACCATTTTTGGTCCTTTATAATATTGGCATGCCAATCCGTCAAGCAAGCAGCAACACAGACCACCAAGACGTCCCTCCTCTGTAGCAAAAATGTTTGGCCTGAATCTTCCGTTCTTGGCCACCAAATTCTCACAGCGTGTCACTCAGGGGTTTTGATCCGGCAGGCCAATCATAGTAGCCGCCATGTGAGAAACCGACTACTGATTCCTGTTAGCACAATTCAGGTACATGTAGAATTTGATTCTGTTCTCCACTCTCGAATTACTGATTTCCAATTCAAGTTACTCCAAGTTGGTCTTTTTTTTTTTTGGTTCAGATTATCAGGTTGCTGCTTTCAATACAGGTTTGATGTTTAGTTGACGAAATGAAATGACCAAAAAAAACGATGGAGCTTACTGCTCTAAACACCAGCATATGTCGCTATCCGACCTCAAAATTCAATGTACCTGGTCATAATCCCTTGATGAGTGGCAGATTACTTGATGGATAGTGCCTTTGGTTGGTTCTTTCATGTTTATTTGGTCAGAGACAAATTTCAAAGTTATAATATTTTATTTTTCTTATTAATTATGGGTGTGTTTGGTTGGGCTGTGGCTGTGGAAAAAGCTGTTGTGGCTGTGAGCTGTGGAAAAAGCTGCTGTGGTCTGTGAGCTGTGGAAAAAGCTGAAAGCCGTTTGGTTGAAGTAGCTGTGGCTGTGGAAAAGTTGTAAAAATGTCTGTAATGCCCTTACAGGTTATGAGAGATAATTATATGCAATTGATTGTAAAATAATGTGTTGTTCACGTATTTACATACATGAAAACATATTTTAAAAAAGAAAACTTAATTTACTTAAATTTTCATTCACATGGTCTAAATTTCAAAAAGCATTTCAGAAATTATCTTAAATTCTGGGGGTTTGCATAAAATGTCAAGACACAAAAATATTAACATTAATTACATTTTTCGTGAGGGTCTTTCTGCAAAATCTCATTCCAATGTCGCTCTGCTCTCATCCCGCTCATGTTCATCGGTCGTTCCGCTTCCAATTGATTGGAATCTCTTCTTCCATGTTCCACGTGCACCTTGATTAATCTAGCATTTTAGCACCCGCTTAGCAATTGCTATCGCCGTAGAGCCAGTGAAGATTCTCAATGCCGCACGTCGTCTCTTCCACGACCAAGAACCAGCTCAAATAGCTAGCCACAAGGATTAGTGGAGATGTAGATTTGACCAACAAAATGGAACCATAAAGAGGTGTATGAGTTGATTGCGTGATGAATTTGGCCTCACCCGTGGTCTGCATCACGAATTTCGTCAATTTGCGGCTTGGGTTTGAAAGTTGGGGGGAAAAAAATTCCCAATCTAGAGCTCACCGGCGGCTATGTTGGCCTAATCTACAGCTCACCGGTGGCTATGCGCTTACAGAGAAGCCGCACCGGATGAGGCTGCCACGCCGGATGGAGCCGGATCTGGCGAGGAGCGGATGGGACGAGAGAGCGGGTCCTGCTCAGGGCGCACCTGGCGCTGCAGATGAGGGAAGCGGGGAGGATGGGGCGCCGCTTGCGCTGGAGAGGGGAGCCTGGCGAGCCCCGCGCGGAGCCCGCGCCCGCGTGGTGACGGCGGAGCCTGTGCGCGTAGCTTGGGGCTCGTTCGCGAGACGACGGCGAGGGAGCTCACGCTCCCGCACCCGCAGCAGACTGTGTCCGAGACGGGAGGAGGGTCACCGGAGCTGACTGACGGAGAAGAGAAGGAGGGTCGTCGGAGAACGGAGGGCGGGTCACCGACACGGCGGAGCAGGCGCGTGGCGGCGAACATCGCGGCGGAGTGGGCTCGCGCGCGAGAGAACGCGAAGGGGAAAGAAACGAACCGGTACGTGTAAGCTTCATGGCCATTGGAGTGTTTTGGAAACCCCAAAGGTATGAATGTTTTGGTGCTTGGATGACCCTTTGTATGTGACTAACATTTCCATGTAGGATATTGATAAATGGTCACATATGAAGAAAGCTTCGTCCGTTGGTGGTGTATGCCGACACACCCTAATTCAAACGTCAAGGATGATTGGTTGCCTTCATCTACACAAGAATGGACTTGATGGAGTCGCGGAGAAGATATGGATCAAGGCTAAGGACATGCTAGACCAAGCGAGTGTTGCTTGGTTAGATGATAGCTTGAGTCTATAGGAAAAACCGGACTATCAAGAGGGTTCAAGTTGGTTCTCTTAGGTACTCAATAGTGTGGAGATCTTTGGATGCAAATGTGAGTCTCTCGGACACTTGGAGTAGAAGAGAAGAAGTGAAGGAACCAAGAAGGATGAAGTTGGAGTCGAGGATCGAAGAGAAGATCAAGATCAGCTTCAGCAGAAGCCACCGTATGATACGGTGCCAGTCACCGTATGATACGGTGACTGCAAGGAGAAAAGTCCAGATGAGGTGATGACCTGGCAGAGAAGATGGAGTCACCGTATGATACGGTGAGGTGGTCACCGTATGATACGGTGGTCACCGTAAGATTTCCAGAGACTTGGCAGTTGGCTGGAAGCTGAAGAGAAGAAGTCACCGTATGATACGGTGGGTGTCACCGTATGATACGATGAACCCAAGAAGATGAAGACCAGAGAATGGAGTTGCTCTGGCAGGTGAGAAAGGAGTCACCGTATGATACGGTGCTACAGTCACCGTATCATACGGTGGTTACTACGGTGACTGTATCGACAAACTGCTTTTTGGTAACGGCTAGTTTGAGGTTGGAGGCCTATATATAGCTGGTTACCTACCCCTTTGAGGGTCTCTTGGCCACTGGAATAGTTGAGGAAGACAGGGAGAAGCCAAGAGCAAGAAGAGGAAGCACTTGAGAAGGATTTGGAGTGATCCTAGTGCTTGAGAGAGTAACAAGTTGCATCCATTGATCTCTAGGCTAGGGAGTGCTTGAGAGAGTCAAGTTGAGCTGTTACTCTTGGTCTATGGCAAGGCCTAGACCGGTTAGGCGTTGGTGTTGAGCTGTCCAAGGAGATTGTGGAAGCTAACACAAGTTTGTACACGGTCTTGGAGCTTCCCGTGCGAAAGAAGCATCACTAGTGGAGCGCCCTTTGGCACGCATCACGTGCGGAGCCTTACCTCCGGAAGAGTACCCGGGATCGAGCCCGGCGGGACGTGCCCGCGACTTCACTCGGAGGGTGAAGTGTGCTCTAGGAGGGATCGCCTTCGAGCGGAGGGACGGGGTCGAGACTCCGGCGGGAGTGACCCAACGTGGAGTAGGGGAAGGCGCCATCCTTCCGAGACCACGGGAAAAATCATGAGCATTCCTATCCTTATCTCCTTTACATACTAGTATTTACGTTTCCGCATTTACTTCTTGCGCTAGTAGATTTGCTTGATAGGTTGTCTCTTTACTACTTGGTAGAATTGCTTGCTAGGGTGTTGCTTGTTGCATAGACTAGATTGTGTGCGCGCATCGCTTGCTTTTGTTATCACCATATCTAGTCTTGCTAGCTTCACGCCTAAAGTACGTTTGGGAGAAATTGTTGACACACCGATTCACCCCCCCCCCTCTCGGTGCCCTTGATCCTTTCAAGTGGTATCAGAGCCTCGTTGCTCAAATAGGGCTTAACCGCCTTGAGTAAGGATGCCGAGAGGAAGTGAAAAGGGACCGCCCCCGTTCGATGGGACCGACTATGCCTATTGGAAAGCTCGCATGCAAGCTTACCTCGAGGCTCTCGATCCTCTCGCATGGGACGTGATAAGTTCCGGTGTCTCTCTAAGAACTCCCATTGGTACTCTTGATGTGAATCTTGCAAAGGCAAATGCTAAAGCTAAAAATGCCTTGTTTGAAGCTATCACTAAAGAGGTCTTTGCTCGAGTCAAGTCCGCGGGTACCGCTCATGAAGTATGGACACAAATTCAACAAATTCATGAGGGATCCACGGACGTGAAAGAGGAAAGATACTATGTGCTAAAGAACAAATATGATGACTTTGCCATGTCTTCAAATGAGCTAATCAATGACACTTACTCTCGCTTGAATGTGCTTGTAGAGGATATCAACTCTCTCGGTGTGAAGGACAAGATTGATGATGGTGACCTTGTGCGGAAGATCATGAGGATTCTCCCAAGGGAGAAATATGGAGCTCTCATCACATGTCTCTTCAACACCGACATGCGAGACCTCACCACCCACAAGCTACTTGGGAAGATCACCGCCTTCGAGAGCTACAACCTCGACAAGAAGCTTGATGAGAAGCCCTCCAAGAATCTTGCTTTTGCATCCGAGGGGTCAAGCAAGAAGATGAAGAAGGTGGTGACTCAAGATTCAAGTGATGAAGAGCTTGAAGAAGACGTTGAAGACTTGTTGCAACTTCATCCCAATGATCTAGCACTCCTCATGAAGAGAAGCAACTTCTTCAAGAGAAGGTTCATCAACAAGAAAGATGCCGAGTGCTACAATTGTGGGGAGAAGGGTCACTTTGCCAAGGAATGCCCGAAGCCAATCAAGAAGAGCAAGAAGAAGACTCAAGAGTCAAGCGATGATGAAGAAGAAGACCCTAGAAGCAAGTACAAGACAAGGAAGAGGTTTGTCAAGAAGGAAAGCTCTAGAGGCAAAGACAAGAGAAGATCATCTCGCAAGGGACTCTTTGTTGGAGAGTGGGTCACGGATGATGATAGTGAAGAAGAAGAAAGTGATGACTCATCCTCCAAGGGAAAGAAGATGGCCGGCATAGCTCTCACCAACATCTCCGAGACTCTACCTCCACCACCTACTTGCTTGATGGCCAAAGATGATGATAGTAGTGAAGATGAGAAGAGCGAGTCCGATGAAGAGTTTGGTGAGGAGGATAAGCCCACATATGAGGAACTCTTGGATAGCATTCTCCTAACCGGCAAGATGATCAAGAAGAGGACAAGACCATTGCTCGGTTGGAGAAGGAACATGAAGTGGCCGCTTTCCGAGTTCGTCAACTTGAGGGTGAACTTAGGGACTTATCCATCTCTCACAAGGCTCTTGATGAGGACTATGACAAGCTTGAGGAAGACCACATGAAGCTCAAGGAGAAGTCCAAGTTACTAGAGGATGAGCTCAAGCACCTTTCCACCTCTCTCATAACCTTGGATGAGAGCTATGACAAGCTCAAGGTTGATCACAAGAGGCTCAACGACAAGTTCAAGGTTCTTGAGGAGGAACATCAATCCATCCTCGAAAAGAGTAACACTTCTTCTTCTAGTTCATCTATTTCCGATTCTTCATATATTACTTGTGATGGACTAACTCCCTCTCTTGAGAGCATCTCTCTTGATGAGAAAATCTTGAAGGAATATCATCAACTCAAGGAGGAGAGAGCTTCGGTGATGGACGGCTTCGAGAGGCTCACAAGGGGAAGGACCATCCATAAGGAGATACTTGGTCGGAACCTTGTGAACAACCCCGGGCACAAGGGACTCGGCTCCTACCCCGCCGCCATCAACCTCATCGGCAAGGACGAGGACATTCCACCTTGGGTAGTCCCTCTCATGGCGGACGACTACTATTGTGAGAAGTGTTGCCGTGACGGGCACACTAGCAAGAATTGTCCCAAGGTGAGAAGTTCCAAAGTTTTGCCTAACGCTAACTTGTTCCATGGAAATATACACTACAAGCTCTTTAGGGACAAGCGGGGCAAAGTGAAGGCAAAGGCTCTTGGATCGCCCGACAAGAGGAGGATGATGAGGAAGATTTGGGTGCCCAAATGCATAGTTGACCTTGAGAGGCCAACCAAGTGCGAGTGGGCTCCCAAGACCAAGACCTAGACGGGTGATGGTGGTGGACCGTGTGCCATGATGATGATCCATGAACGTCCACCACAAGCTTTGAGTGCTTCATCGACAAATCTACTCTTCAAGGAGGTAACTTGTATCATAGTAGTTTCTTTTCTTGCATTGCTTGCATGGTAGCTAGGTGCTCCTTTGTGAACTAGTATGTTTGCATCCATGCATGTGTAAATAACTAAAAAGAAAAGAACAAAAAAATTAGTTCAAGGTCTAACTTTCTCAAGATAGCTATGAGCAAGGGGGATGCTTGAGTTGGTGGACCGAAGGACTCAAGGCAAGGTTTGGCTCATAGTGAGTAAGCTTGAGAGAGGCTCAAACTTGACCTTGAGTAGGTTTCCTTATGCGTTGTCTTAACTTTGCTTGCATATCACATGGCATATTTTTTCCTTGCATTTGTATGATATGCTTGTCTCATGCATTGCATATAGGAAATCACAAAGGAGTTGTCACACTATGAGGAAGTGCTTCATTCGTAATATGATCTCACATCTCATAAAAGTGTGACTAAAGAAAAGAATTGCGCTTCATGCCCATTGAGTCTTGCTAAATGATCCTCAAGGTTAAATCTACTTGCACGGATCATAGGCAAAGGGCTCATACATACCCCTCCTTTGGTTTTATCTCTTTTGGATCTTATTGGTTGCATCTTATTTGCCGATTGAAAAATTACTATAAGCCTATGCGCAACCTATATTGGTCTATTTTCAAAGGAGTGTTTGAGTGTTCCCTTTCTAGTCCATGCATGGTGTTTATTTGGTTTTTGTGTGAGATGTATGGACTTAGAAAGAAATTCCTTGAAATCAGCTTTTCTGGTGTTCACCGTATCATACGGTGGTAGTCACCGTAATATGCGGTGAGGCTTCTGCCTCTGATCTTCTGTGAGCTGGCATTTACTGTCACCGTATCATGCGGTGCCAGTCACCGTATGATACGGTGACCGTGGCTTCTGCGCCCAGCTCCTGGAGATCACCGCATCCTACGGTGCCTATCGTCGCATCATACGGTGACCTACGCATTGACCGTTATTCTTTCGATCTGAGCCGTTGATTCAAACTCTAATCAATCTCGGCCGTCCGTTCTGTTTTACCCTAACCCACCGTAACCTTTTCCCTGTTACTGTGCATCATCGTCGCCGCCGCCGTTCCTCACGCGCACCTCCGCCCGTACGCCCGCCGCGCCCTCGCCGCCGACGAGCTCGCCGCCGCGCCCGCACACACCACCACCACCAGCTCCACGCCACCACCTCGCCCTAGCTCGCGCACCACCTCCACCTCACCCGCGCGCCGCCACACTACTTCACGAGCCGCCGCGCCGCCGCTCCACCGCCACACCGCCGTGCCTCGCCGTCGATTTGAGTCGCCGCCGTCGACTCCCTCTGCGCCGCCGAGCTGCTGCTCGCGCACAGGAAGAGGAGGACCGAGTCCAAGCTCGCCCTTCGCCGTCGACGTCGTCGCCTCTCTTTTCCGGTGAGGTCACCAACCAAGTTCTTGCTTTCCGGCGAAATTGGCTCGATTGATCGCAATGCACAGTAGCAGGAGTCCATACCTAGGGCATGTTGAGCCATTCTTCCCTTCATCGATGATTTGCCCATAATTGCTTAGGAATTCATCTCATTCTAGCATGTTTAGCATTCTTGCTTATACTTGCACTGCTAGTTTAGTTGAATTTCCAGTCTATATGTCGTAATTGTCGTAAAGTTCAATCTTTTATTACGGCATGTAGGCTCTAGTGTCATGATCGAGCTTTTTTGTCATCTACTTAATCATGTCACTAGCTATTGATCCTCAATTAGTGCCACATTGTTCGATTGCTTAGCATATGTGCACTAGTTGATCGCCACCCATAATCGACAATGCCGTAGTTCCCTTTTGCATTTAATTGCCGGCATTGTGTCCTTCACCTCAGCGCTAGGGTTTCACATAGACTTTTACGCGCTTACCTACGATTCTTGCTTGTAGATTATAGTAGGTTATTCTATACTCATATACCCTGTCTATCTCCTATCGTGCAGTGGCAGTTGTCAGTTGAGCAGCCCAGAGGACAGTGACAGTTGACAGTGCAGAGTTCTCAGTGGACGGATTTAGGGCCAAGCCCTTGATCCTATCTTTGTGGCAGTCAGCTTGTCAGTGGACGGGTTGGTGGGCCAAGCTCACTCGCCCTATCTTGTCAGCGGCAGCTTGACAGTTGGCAGCTATGGCCAGAGACAGAGGCAGAGGCAGAGGCAGAGGTGATCAGGACAGAGGAAAGGGCAAGGCTCCAGATCCACCGCCCAAGAAGAAGCAGAAGACAGGTGATCCTGTGTGGGACCAGGCTCTCAGGGCAGCATCAGTGGACATACCCACTGGCAGGAGCACAGGCTTCCAGATCAGAGAGGGAGCTGGTACAGTCCAGGGGGAGCAGACACCCCTGAGGAGGTCCACCAGACGGAGAGGTGTACCGCAGCAGACTCCGGCCATCCCTGAGGTTGGTCCGTCGAGGACTGCGCAGCAGCAGGCTGTACCCGCAGAGGACAGCTCCAGCTCCAGCTCCACCTCCAGCTCAGACAGTCAGGGCTCTGGAGGTTTCTACAGAGACACTCCTCCTGACCAGGATCCAGAGGTTCTGAAGAAGAGGGCAGAGAGAGCAGAGATGGCAGCTCTGAGAGCTTCAGGCTACCCGGCTCTTCTTCAGTCAGACATGCTCAAGATCAAGGGGGAGACCATCAAGGCAGCCAGACAGGTTGACAGGATGACTTGGGCACCAGTTGCTAGAGATCCAGAGGCTGGCCCCAGGTACTGGACAGTGCTGCAGAGGAGGATAGGCGAGGCCTATCACAGGAGGGAGACCACCAAGGGGGACAAGCTGTATGCCAAGCACTCTCACGTTACAGCAGCTCGTCTCTCCTTGGCTGCAGGGAAGGACATGTCACAGTCCTTGAGCTTCATGAGAGGACTCCAGACCTTGCTGACTACTCCAATGAGGTACAGGAGCAACATTGTCAGAGAGTTTTACTCCACCCTTTGGATTGCTGAGGACAGGTCAGAGGTGTGGTTCATGTATAATGGACAGCCTTGCAGGTGGACCAGAGAGGAGATCAGGGCAGCCCTGAATGCAGACACGTTTGAGCGGACCCTCCACGGGCTCGCTAATGAGGGAGTCAGGCCACCTCGCAGACCGGTAGGAGGAGTTGAGCCTCCAGATGCTGATATGTCAGTTGCTTTTCCTCCTCCGTATCCAGAGAACTACAGCAGGATGCCCAACAGATTGACACATGAGGCTAGAGCTATCAGGGCACTTCTCAGCAGGACCATCATTCCCAGAGGTGGATACCAGGACAGGATCTCTTGCTTGTTCCAGTGGGGTATACTTTCACTGATCAGTCGCATTCCCTTTGATCTTGTTGACCTGATTCTGAGTCAGATGGAGGATATCCTTGCAGAGAGAGTGGGCTCCAGAGTTCTTCCTTTTGGTCCTTATATTTGCTATCTTCTCTGGATGACTGGCTACATGTCCCATGAGACGTACTCTACACTTCCTGAGGTTACTTCTGAGTACGTGCTCCTACCCCCCACAGACAGACGAGTTCTCAGGAGGGCTACTGCTTCACAGGGTAGTGCTTCTCAGTCCACAGCAGGGGATGGAGCTGATGGCAGCGGAGCTACAGAGGAGACAGGCCAGGACTTCTCACACGCCTCACCTGCACCTCATCATGACATACCAGAGGTAATGCCAGAGGTTCCAGTGACAGCACCACACTCAGCTCCAGCAGCAACAGCCACTGACCCCTCCATACTTGCACAGCTTGAGCATCTCAGACGGAGGGTTGACGAGCAGGACAGGTGGAGAGCTCAGCAGGAGCAGAGAGATGCCACTCTCAGGGCCACTCAGCTGACCAACCAGACCATCTTCAGTTCTTTTGCTGCAGCTTTCGGGTACGTGGGCCAGTTCATTCAAGGGATGCCTTCTTTCCCACCAGTGCCACTACCGTCGATGATACCTCCTCCATCTTTTCAGTTGCAGCAGCCTCCAGTAGCACTAGGTTTCTTTGCTTCGATGCTCTCAGCCCCAGCTACACCTTCTGGCCAGACTTCTCAGGGTTTGATGAGCTCGACCTTCGCTGGAGTGACAGGGATGGCAGGACCTTCTCAGGCTGGTCCCTCTCAGGCAGGACCGTCTTCGTTTCCTTTCCTGTCACCTGGGCAGTACATGACACCATCTGCTTTCTTGATGAGTACCACTCCAGTTCGTGGGCAGGGACTTGTTACTTCAGCTGCTCAGCTCTCTTCTCCGCTAGCTGCACGTTCACTTGACTTCACTGAGATAGAGACAGTTCCAGTCTCAGCCCAGACAGCCTCAGTTTCAGCTCCTTTTTCTACTGCTACAGAGGCAGTGGTCACTACGACAGTTGCAGCGTCTGAGGAGATGACCGGGACCTTCGACCTCACAGACTTTGGCTATACTCGTGAGGAGGTAGATGCAGCTCTCGCTACCAGACAGGATCCTCCACGCAGGACACTCTCACCTTCTGGCAGTTTCACTTGGACTCCCAGTCGCTCTCCTTCTCCGTCAGTTCACTCAGCTTCTGATGATGAGGTAGTCCAGTATGCAGTACAGCTTGAGCAGACCCTTCTTCAGACAGACTCTCCTGGGATAGCTTATAGACAGCTTGTGCCGTACACGCCACTCTTTCAGCCTCAGGAGTCTTTGGGGATGCCGCGGACTTGGACTTGGACACCTCGAGTGCCACCTTCTCAGCAGCAGCAGGACAGTGCTCAGACTACTGCCAGTTCTTCAGCACCTGCTGCCACTGCATCACCTCCAGACACCGACGCGTAGGATAGCGTATATCTTCTTCTCTATGATCTTTTTGGTCCTTGGTGCCAAAGGGGGAGAGAATGTGTCTAGGGGGAGTTGGGGAGTTGGGAGTGAGACTTGATCGAGATTGTTTTTGTATTCAGGGGGAGTCTGGTGTTTCTATTGTATATTCTTTTGGAGTTCGTGGTTCTTAATGTGCTTGGATTTCTTTGTCTCGGTGTTTAGCACATTAAGAATGCACTTGGTTTCTTTTACATACTCAGTTCCTGTTATATATATATATATATGCCTGAGATGTTCTTGTGTATGCTTGTGTACCTGTGATGACATGTGCACTAACTTGCTTTTGCAGGACTTATCTTTTATCATATCATTGCAGGGGTGTTAGTCATAGCTCACTTGGCTTATTCCTTAGTTATCACCTACTGTGCACTAACTCTACTTTTGCAGGTGATACATTTCTTGAGCTATGACCCACGCTTTCTCTATTCATCATGATCTTTGCTTTATCTATCTTATATCATGATGCATAGTTGTTATCTTGTTCGAGATGCCGCTTTGCTCTTGCGTTCTCCTTGTTCTATTTATGAGCGGTCTACCTTGTGCTTAATCTCATATCCTTTCATCTCGATTAATCCTTGCGCTTTATTTCCTTATCCTTTACATCTTTTGATGTCTTACATTCATGTTGTCACCAATCACCAAAAAGGGGGAGATTGTAAGCTTCATGGCCATTGGAGTGTTTTGGAAACCCCAAAGGTATGAATGTTTTGGTGATTGGATGACCCTTTGTATGTGACTAACATTTCCATGTAGGATATTGATAAATGGTCACATATGAAGAAAGCTTCGTCCGTTGGTGGTGTATGCCGACACACCCTAATTCAAACGTCAAGGATGATTGGTTGCCTTCATCTACACAAGAATGGACTTGATGGAGTCGCGGAGAAGATATGGATCAAGGCTAAGGACATGCTAGACCAAGCGAGTGTTGCTTGGTTAGATGATAGCTTGAGTCCATAGGAAAAACCGGACTATCAAGAGGGTTCAAGTTGGTTCTCTTAGGTACTCAATAGTGTGGAGATCTTTGGATGCAAATGTGAGTCTCTCGGACACTTGGAGTAGAAGAGAAGAAGTGAAGGAACCAAGAAGGATGAAGTTGGAGTCGAGGATCGAAGAGAAGATCAAGATCAGCTTCAGCAGAAGCCACCGTATGATACGGTGCCAGTCACCGTATGATACGGTGACTGCAAGGAGAAAAGTCCAGATGAGGTGATGACCTGGCAGAGAAGATGGAGTCACCGTATGATACGGTGAGGTGGTCACCGTATGATACGGTGGTCACCGTAAGATTTCCAGAGACTTGGCAGTTGGCTGGAAGCTGAAGAGAAGAAGTCACCGTATGATACGGTGGGTGTCACCGTATGATACGATGAACCCAAGAAGATGAAGACCAGAGAATAGAGTTGCTCTGGCAGGTGAGAAAGGAGTCACCGTATGATACGGTGCTACAGTCACCGTATCATACGGTGGTTACTACGGTGACTGTATCGACAGACTGCTTTTTGGTAACGGCTAGTTTGAGGTTGGAGGCCTATATATAGCTGGTTACCTACCCCATTGAGGGTCTCTTGGCCACTGGAATAGTTGAGGAAGACAGGGAGAAGCCAAGAGCAATAAGAGGAAGCACTTGAGAAGGATTTGGAGTGATCCTAGTGCTTGAGAGAGTAACAAGTTGCATCCATTGATCTCTAGGCTAGGGAGTGCTTGAGAGAGTCAAGTTGAGCTGTTACTCTTGGTCTATGGCAAGGTCTAGACCGGTTAGGCGTTGGTGTTGAGCTGTCCAAGGAGATTGTGGAAGCTAACACAAGTTTGTACACGGTCTTGGAGCTTCCCGTGCGAAAGAAGCATCACTAGTGGAGCGCCCTTTGGCACGCATCATGTGCGGAGCCTTACCTCCGGAAGAGTACCCGGGATCGAGCCCGGCGGGACGTGCCCGCGACTTCACTCGGAGGGTGAAGTGTGCTCTAGGAGGGATCGCCTTCGAGCGGAGGGACGGGGTCGAGACTCCGGCGGGAGTGACCCAACGTGGAGTAGGGGAAGGCGCCATCCTTCCGAGACCACGGGAAAAATCATGAGCATTCCTATGCTTATCTCCTTTACATACTAGTATTTACGTTTCCGCATTTACTTCTTGCGCTAGTAGATTTGCTTGATAGGTTGTCTCTTTACTACTTGGTAGAATTGCTTGCTAGGGTGTTGCTTGTTGCATAGACTAGATTGTGTGCGCGCATCGCTTGCTTTTGTTATCACCATATCTAGTCTTGCTAGCTTCACGCCTAAAGTACGTTTGGGAGAAATTGTTGACACACCGATTCACCCCCCCCCCCCTCTCGGTGCCCTTGATCCTTTCAGTACGCTACATAACCGATGGCTGGCGGGTAATTTCCACGAACTTCCCATCTCCACAGCCGCTGAAGCACCACGGAAGGTGCTGTGGGATATGAACTACAGAAAAGCAGCTTTCTGCTTTAACTTTTGCTCACAGCCACCTCTTTTGGTTGGCTTTTGGCTTTTGAACAACAAAAGCCAAAGTCAAAAGCACAACCAAACATACCTATATATGTCCAGGTAGGGACGAATAGATATGTTCAGGTCAGCTATGTGCTCACCATATATTTTAAGTGTCAATGTATTCTGTTTACTGAGATCTCCTCCATATTAATGAAATTCTGTTTGAAGTGCCATACTCTATTACGGACCTCAACCACATCCAATCTCAGGTTGCACCCGTTTGCGCCGTACATTTTTTTATATCTTATATCATCATCTCCCTAATTTTGTGATGCCCTGTATTTTTCCAGGCTTTGCATGATTTCTTACTTCTCCATGTTGATAATTGTCAATCTCAACCTGTAAGCAGTTCGGAAAAAAAAAAACTCAACCTGTGAGCATGGCAAACTACACAGTTCCCACTTTTGAATTAATATCATACTCCGTTGCACATTCGAACCGTGTGTTATCAATTTTCTCTAAGAATGTACGTCCATTTTTACATTTTCATGATGTTGATCTGCTCTAACGTAAGTATAGATACAAACTGATGAGCTTCCACCAGTGCCCCACGAAAGATGATGATCTTACTATTTTGCTAGCAGCCTTTGTTTCGGAAAATTTGATGCGACGGCCAAATTAGTTCCATCAGACTGAAACCTTATGATCATCCTTTGTCACTGTGGGCCAATACTGAACATGCTGATTTATTCTTCTTTTTCCCACAGAAGCAAACGGAATTAGTACTAAGTGCGATTGCTATCTGAATTCTGATAGGAGGCATTGATATATGCGGCAACAAATTCCTACTGACTTTTATTACAACATTTTCTTTCTCTTGCTTCGTTGTGTATGTACTCAATATTTTTGTATTTAACTTTCTTTTTTAATATATACAACCCGAGGTAATCTCTGAAGGCTAACAGGGCCTGGTGCAAACAATATGGCAGTACCCATTGTACTTACCAAACTTTGGATGGAAATGAGGAACCATTTATGGCACTCAATATTGATTTTAAAATGTTTCTTCAGTCGTGTAACCCACTTTATGATAATTTATCGTAAGAACATATAAATTAATGCTTTTAATTAATTTGCTCTACAAATCTCATGTTGTAATGTATTTTTCTAAAATCCCGCGGCAACGCGTGGGGAATTCATCTAGTTTCTCATAATATTATTATGTCCACTATGTAGTGATTTTCTTCATGCTCCGCCTTCCACATGCAACAAATCATGTTGCATTGACAAAATCGTAGTTTCAGTAAGGAAAAACACTAAGGTGATGTTTGGCAATCGGGAAATGAAGGAGGGATTGGGATTGGGAAATGAATCTTTAGACAATGGAGAGTCGAGCAGAGGAGCGGCGGCGATGGCCACCACGGCGGCGGATGGTCACCCGGTGGAGCCGCAGTCGCTGAAGAAGCTCAGCCAGAGGTTGCGCAAGCGCTCGCTGGACCTCTTCACCCCCGCCCACTCCCTTCTATTCGCATACGATGCCGAGAGGTAAACCTAGCTTGCTCCGCCCCACCATTCCCTCTCCCTTCTCTTCCTAGGCAGTCGCGGACCCCTAGCGCGGATGGACGAGCCCTAACTGCGTTTTCTCTTGGTCTTTTCGTGCGGCGGTGGGGTAGCAAGAGGATTCGCACCGGGTCCAAGGTGAGGGCGGAGTACGAGGCGGTCAAGGATCTGCCGCCGGAGCAGGGGCGTGGAGGGCAGGGCAAGGCGGCCGCGGCGCCATCGACGTCGACTGCATTAGCATTGCCTGGTAAGCTACTTTTGCTTCTTCTTTCTCATTCTCGCAAATATGACCTGCTCCAGAAAGAAGAAATTCTTTACATCTATTTGGATGGGCTCGCTTATCAGCTGGAGTACAATGTCATCGGTTTACCATATAGTTTTCTAGTTCTAGCGTAATCGATTGATTATAGATTGCTTACATAGTGCCAAAGCTGGAAAACTGGTGCACATTTCTGCATGCTAGCTAGCTAGCTGTAAAACGATTGTGCTTAACACCCAAGGAGCAAAAGACAGAAATCCCCCACTGACCTCCTAAAAGGGTTGCCCTGATGAACTGGTCTAATTGCACCTGATTCCCCGCCGTCAGCCAAGAAATAGTCTTACGCGGCACAACAATGGGATTTATACCTCAATTGCAAGTCACTTTTATTTCCCCTGCATACAGAGCAACTTTTTGTTACTCCTGCTTCCTTTATGATATAGTTCAACTAGCAAGGCACTCTTAGTCCCTAGTCTCTTTGCTTTTGCTGAACTCTGTCTTGTAACAAACTCTGAACCTGGTTCTTTCCGTTTGTAATGAATGGAAAGGGGCTATACCCATTTCGAAAAAAAAAATGCACTAATCCATGCATGTTTGTGCCCTTCTCCCATATGTAATTGAGAGGATTTGTGTCACATCAGTCACCACCTTATGTAATTGTTTCCAGATAAAATCATGAAGTATAGATTCCATTCTGAATAGCCTACCAACAGTACATCTTGACTTTCAAAAATAGTTTATACTTTTCATGAGATCTTAATCCTGATGGCAACAGGCCTCCAAAGGACATCTGAACATATATATATGGATCAAGTAGTATTAAAACCATATTTTTGCACGATCTTTTAACTAAATCTTCCATTGGAGAAACTGGACGTTGTCAAGATTGTCCATCGACAATGCCCAATCATGCAGCCATTTTGCCCAAAGACCTCTGAACTAAAGAATCAACTGTCCTCCTATACTGCATTCGTCTACTTTTGATTTTATACCAGGACAGGCAACAACTACAAACACATTTGAGAATTGAAATTTCAGGGTTAGATTTCTAATGTTTAACCGAAATTCGGTATTTTAACTCTCTGCTTGATGAATAGCGCTAGGGGGATCAGTTTTTATCCTTATCTAGCTTCTCAAGAATTGTGATCCATTCTTATTATGAGCTGAAAACTCAAACCCTTTGGCAAACTTCACTCTGTTAGTCGCAGTTGTGTGCACATTTTCTGGCCACTTCATCTGAGCTTGCAATTATCTTGTCAGGCACGCAAGACACAAAACATGCCCACAGAGAAGGCACTAATAATGCCATTGTCCCCACACCACTTATGCTACCAAAAGCACCGTGAGCTAATTTATATTCTCATTCTGGTATTTAAATAGCTTATACTATCATTTTTTTTGACTAACTTTAACTTCTCTTTTAAAGTTTCTGCAGTGAGTCTACAATTCCGGACAAAATACAACTTTGTCAATTCCTGACCGTCTGACAGGTTTGTTCACTTGTCTTTGCTTCAGTTGCTAAATGGACATTATAAAGTGTTGATTCAGTATTTTCCTTGGTTTTGGTATTATAATAACAGTGGCATAATGTAGTCCATTTATTTAGCGGTGATGCTAATTGCTAGGAAAAATGTAAAATGCAGTGCTTCTTGGGTACAGGTTTTGTTTATTTGTTTTTTAATCTTATGTTGCACTGGACTGAATTTTCTATTACTGTTAGTTTGGTCAGTATCTTTTTGTAGCTTCGTGAAATCTGTTATGTACGCTCCTTTTGGTTTGCATGAGTACAGTTATTTTCTTTGTTTAGCTCTATGTCTGATAGAGTAATTGTTCTACACCCTCCTGAATAAATAGGGCTCGTTTGCTTGTTACTATTATGTGTTATATGTTAGTGCAGGGGGGGGGGGGGGGGGGGGGGGGGGGGGGGGGGGCAACTTATGTTCAATCCTAGCCTACAAAAGTGTGCTCTTATGCCAATTGACACACCTGTTTTTGATACATATTGGACACCAATACACTTCCGGTACGTATTGCCAGTGTATCAAATTACATATCCTGATACTTCAGTTTATTGAAACAACAATGAAGTGGAGCCAGCCTCATGAAACTTATAGTTTGCTGGATGGTGTATGGTTATAACTTTGTGATTTAAAATTACGGGACGACACCCATATTAACCTGCCCATCTTGCTTCGGTCAGAAGTGCTTTCTTCTTGCGTATGCACCAGTTGAGTTTTTGATAAATGCTCTATAAGTTCCCAAGAACATGCACATCCTGTAGAGTTCGTATCATTCTAAAAATAGTTACTATATTATGCAAATTATTTTTATACTTTACCAATCACTTGTGAATCGCTGATGTCTTGATAAATCTTTCAGATTCTCTACATCTGCACTTATGGAAAGGATACCAAGTAGATGGCCACGGCCTTTATGGCATGCTCCTTGGAAGAACTATCGGGTATATTTTCTTTCCAGTCTAGTACTCCACTTAGTGGTAACTTTCGGAGTTTCTTACTTATAGTTTGCTCATCAGTGAAAAAATTTCTGTCACTTTGAGATCATGCGGGTCAGTATTCAGGAAGGAAGTTTTTATCTTGCACTTGCATGAATGCTTAATATCCACACACTAACCATTCTATCGTTCAAGATCAATGACCCTGCACTTTCTTATACGTGGGTCAAAGTAGATTTGTGTATGATCGCATTTTCAATTCTCTTGAATCAAGAAGAAAGATTTCTTGCTTGCTCTCCAAATTTTATCTTTTAACTCTAAAATTACACAGGTCATCAGTGGTCACCTTGGTTGGGTCCGATCTATTGCATTCGATCCAGGGAATGAATGGTTCTGCACCGGTTCTGCTGATAGGACAATAAAGGTAAAGTTAAGACTATGCAGTCCTGCTACTGGCAACTGAAATTTATTTTATTATCATGGGATTTTTTTTTTAATTCCATCCTACTGAATAAATTCAAGTTCAACAAAGTGCCACTTTCTAAGTTTAACGTTAACCCAACACCCAACATGTCACTCTACTTGTGTAGTCCACTCATCATTCATTGTTGGACTCCTGTCTTACTGTAGATATGGGACCTTGCATCAGGAACACTGAAGCTTACACTGACTGGCCATATTGAACAAATCCGCGGTGAGTTTATCTTAGTTTTGGTTAGGAGGTCTACTCTAACATCCTTACAAAAAACTTTCCGGAACCACTTTAAAAGTTTTGTAACTGATCAATTTAATGCACATTGTTGTAGGACTTGCTGTCAGCCAGCGGCATACTTATTTATTTTCAGCTGGTGATGACAAACAAGTAAAATGCTGGGATCTTGAACAGAACAAGGTTAGTTTAGCTCTCAGTTCAGCATATTTTTGTGGCATCTTGGCTTCTCTTGACTTCTTACGTATATTATATGGTAAAGGTTATTAGGTCGTACCATGGGCATCTGAGTGGTGTTTATTGCCTAGCTCTCCATCCAACAATTGATGTCTTACTGACTGGTGGTCGAGATTCAGTTTGCAGGGTACGGGACCACCTCTTGCAGTTCCTCAGGATGAAAATTCTGCCATTATACGGTGTTATAAGATTGTTTTGGTTTTACTTGCCTTATACTCAGGTGTGGGACATCAGGACGAAAGCGCATGTTGCTGCTTTAACAGGTCACGACAACACTGTCTGTTCGGTGTTTGCTCGGCCTACGGTAGGGAAACATTTCAATGCAGTCACTACAATATTGAGTTCTTCCGAACAATATTTTCTGCATGCAGTCATCTGCTTTTATGTATAAGTCTATCCTTCATAATTAGCCACCTTCTAGGTTACTAAATCTGATGTGTTTGAACAGTATAGCTTTAGTCATGTTTGAATAAAAACAATCATGATACAGATCTGATGCCATCAGCTTTGTTTCCATTTAGGTTAGGCTCTTTCTACGTGTGTTGTGTTTGGTAGATAAATTTGTGGCCTGTCAGAAGGACACGCCATTCATAATTCGCCAAAGATCATATTCCTTACTATCTCTTGTCTCAGGATCCTCAAGTTGTCACTGGCTCACATGATACAACTATCAAATTCTGGGATCTTGTAGCGGGTAATTCATCTTTCGAATTAGATTCAGTTATGTTTACTAGAGATTTATCCATACCTGTTTCCATTTTCGTTGTTTCTTCCTACAGGGAGGACTATGTGTACCCTTACACATCATAAGAAATCTGTTCGAGCTATGGCACAGCATCCTAAAGAGTTAGTTTTTACCTACCCATGATTTTCCTTAATTATCTAGTGTCAGGAATATTTGTAGTAACATTTCATCTGCAGGAAGTCATTTGCATCAGCGTCAGCGGACAACATAAAGAAGTTTAGCCTTCCCAAAGGCGAATTTCTTCACAACATGCTGTGAGTCTTCCATAGTTGCATTCGAATTTTATTTTTGAACTATGATTCAGAGCATTGCTTTATGCTAAAAGCTAGTCTGTGACAGAATTGATATTCAAAGGCATACCTTGTGATTATGTCAGAAGGACACACGTTTAAATATCAATAAACATGATACTGGGTACCACGAACCAAAAAAACTTGGGCATTTCTCATCCATGACCATGAGTCCTGGAGGTTTCGTGAAGTTTAATATCATTTTTCAGTAAGTAGTTGATATATAGAGTGGTTAGGATGACTTTTTTATCATGTATGCTTCAGATGTTTCCCTACATATCTGTTTGATAATGAATATGAATTGCATGTGTCATTTCTAATGTAACTTTGCAGTCTAATGTCACGTTCCACCTCTATCTTCTTGATACAACTAAAAATTCACTTACAGAAAAGTGTTTAAGATTCATTTGCAGGATATTTTGGAGATAGATAATCTAGCACCCCGAAGCTTGTCAGTTACCGTAAACCCGACCATCAAAACAGTTCCAGTATATTTAAATTTGTAAATAATTCTAGGGAACATATTCCCAGATGTAAAACCAGCAGAAGGGAAATTAACATGCCGTATAGTTGTATTCTTATTTCTGTGAAAAGTGGATTTGTGATCTTTTTCCTTTGGAGATTTTTCCTGCGATCCAATATAGTTTTCTAGATACGTTGCTTCCACCTTCCACTGATAGTATCTTTCCTAGATCGATTAACAAATATAACAATCAAAGTAGGTATTCAGTGTGAAAGTACATTGATGTGCCCTCTGTAGATATGACTAAAGAAAATCATATACAGATGCTAATAGAGTTCTCTAGGTATAAGTCCAGAGGCTTTTTGAAAGTCTGGCTTTCACATCATGTCTTTCCACATAGGAGGTTGAGCATTTTCAATGTTTTTTTTTGTGTGTGTGGATACTTACCATCTAATCGTCCAAGGTAGGTATAATCAAGGTGTGTAACTTAGATTTGCTAGTTTGCTGACATGCACTAGAAATAAATTTGGCTACTTAAAATCAAAATGTGCCGCAGACAGTTATTATTCCAATATTAGAATTTCGATTCGAACTTAAATAATTGTAGCCTTGCAAAGAAACCAACCACTTGGCCTAATCCTCATTATCCTAATTCATAATCACTGATGCTGTGAACTTTTTATCAGAATCTCTTGAAGTTCTGAATTTGTGCAATGTAAAGACAAAACTCGTTGAATTCTGCCCTCTTTGACATTGCATCCTATTCTAGAGGATATAGATATAAACAATTTCCAACTAAATGAACCAATGGTGGTTTCTTACTTAAGATGGCTTCAATTTGTGCCCAGTTGCATCGGTTCCCTTTTTAGAAAGTCACTTCTAAGGTTATTTTCACAGCGTAAATTCTACTTACATCCCACTGAAACATCTAATATTTGCTACCTTCAGGTCCCAGCAGAAAACAATTATCAATGCAATGGCTGTAAATGAGGATGGTGTCATGGCAACTGGAGGTATGTACCTTAACAATTTGTGACCTATTTATTGCTTATTTTTCTTAGGGCCTCCTCCCACTGTACTTTCATAAATATAGATGTTCTGCTTGGTGAATTTTATTAGTCTGTGTTTTCTTTATATTATACTTGTTGTGTGCATCCTATTCCGCTCCTAAGAAATGTTTCGGTAATAAATGTTATTGTTTGGCAAAATTATCACTATCTTTGTTGCATATTTCCAAATTTTTCAATACCACTATTGCAACCCACAGACAAACCATTTTAATTATTTAAGCAGTAAGGCATTACCAATATTCTGCTTGTAATGTGTAAAATTCTGATATCTGGGCCGCTTCTGTGTAGGGGATAATGGAAGCCTGTGGTTCTGGGATTGGAAGAGTGGCCATAACTTTCAGCAGGACCAGACCATAGTCCAGCCTGGTAAGCGTAGCTTTGCAACATGCATTTGCTTACTCATAGGACAAGAGACCGACAGAGCAGTTTTTTTTTTAATAATTATTCCGTCACAATGTCATTCCTCTTATGAGGGGTGCCTGAGAACATCAGTTGTTTCATAAATGCTATTGCTAATGATTATACTTGCTTAGAGCAACTCCAGCAGTTCCCCTAAAACTCATGCATCAAATCTTGGTATAGGGGAAGCATCAAATCAATTTCCAAGAGTTGATGCATGGCTGCCCTAGCAGTTCCCCTAAACCTCATCCCCTTCTCAGGGGTCCCACCAAGCCATGTCACCACCCAACCCGTCCCCTTCCTCCCCTCTCTCCCTGTCATTTCGTTGAACACCTTGCCAGCAGGAGCATGGCTTCCGTCAAGCAGCTGAGCAGCACGGCCAGCAACCCAACGCGTCGCGGGGAGGCCGGAGAGGGAGATGAGCGCCGGGGAGAAGAGCAGCGAGGCATGGAGGCAAGGGCGCAGGTCAACGATGGTGTGGAGGGCGCACGCCGACGGCCAAGCTCACTTTGGCCTGCATGCATGCCCGCTTGAGATCCATGGCGGCGTGGCCGGGCATGCCTACTCGAGACAAGGGAGGGGCGCCGCCATGGGCCACGGGCACCGTCGTCGCCGCGTCGCCATGGGAGAACACGAGCGTAGCCCGAGCGCGACTGCCTGCGCGTGGCCTCCTCCATGCGCGGCCATGGGCCACGGCCACCAGGTCCGTTACGGGAGGCCGTTGGATGGCCGCGGCGGGGGCGCGAACGCCGGCCACGGCGCGGAGGCAGGCCGCGGCTCCGGCAATCGAGCTCCCCTGCTGGCTGCGAGATCCAAGGGGGCGGTGTCCATGGGCGCCGTCTCTCAGGTCCGGGTACGGGCCCGCGGCGGGGAGGCGGGCGGCTTGGCCGCCGGGGAGCTTCGGGAGGAGGAGAGGAAGAGCGGGGAGGCCGCGCCGTGGTGAGGTCGTGGGGAAAGATTGGAGGCGGCGCCGCCGTCCCATGGCCGCCGTTGCCGTTCTGGCCTCGATTTGGGCGGGGAAGAGGCCAGATGCTGCCCAAAATGGGTCAACGGCGGGCGGCGGGCCTAGGCGAGTCGATGCCGTGACTCCGGAACGGCGGCGGGCGGCGCTCCGGCGGGATGCAGCGGTCGTGGCGCGGGCGGGAAGAGGAGCTGCGCGCGCGGGAAGGAGGGGGACCGGGGGAAAGTGCTTCGCGCGCTCGGGTAGTTGGAGTAGGGGAGAGGTGAGAGATCCCCTGAATAGAGGGGATGGAGGAGAGAATTTGATGCACGGAGTAAAAGAGGGGATGGGATAGGGGAACTGCTGGAGCATGTTTTTTTGCTTCTCATGCATCAAATGGCAGTTTTTTGGATTTAGGGGAGAGGAAAGGGGAGCTGCTGGAGTTGCTCTTAAATCAGGCATTGGTAAATTGTCAATATTGAGCTCTTGCTTACCGAAACTACTGAAGTCAGTAGTCCTGGCCTTTCTTGGAATACCTTATGTTTGCTTAATCTATTTACAATAGTTCTGCTTAATTTATTGTTATCTCCGATTCCAGGTTCACTGGAGAGTGAGGCATGCATATATGCCCTTTCATACGATGTGAGTGGATCAAGGCTTGTGACTTGCGAGGCAGATAAAACTATAAAGATGTGGAAAGAGGATTTAACAGCGACACCGGAAACCCATCCCATCAATTTCAAGCCACCTAAGGAAATCAGGCGGTACTGATTCCGGCAAGTAGTCGCAGGATTGTGGTAGGGGCCCTAATACTGCGAATGATTAGTTTGTTGTGCCCTGTTGAAATTTGATTGCATTCCCCTATGCATCGTTGCTGGGCTGTATTTTTTGAACTGGAAAGGATTTCCATTAACTGTAGGCTGACTGTAAATCAGCAGCCACAAAGAGTTTACAATAGCAGGGTTGCCATCCGGCCAGATCATAACACCAACTGGCTCTAGTTCACAGCCAAATTTAGCTAACCTATCTGCTACTGCATTACTGTGTAACTGTAAAGATAGAGATGCTGCCGTTAGCTCTAATATATCTCAGGCATTCTGAAGAATTAGTCGAACCCGTAACTGTTCGTTTGATGCAGTTGTTTTCCATATCATCTAGGAGCCTCCCGATTGAATTTCGTTTTAGGATTGCTGCACAAAGTGGAAAGAGAGTTAACTGGCTAGAAGTTTCTTTTCTCCAACCAAATGGAGTCCTCAGAAATTCAGCCTTGTTACAGTATAGACTTGTATCCAGCTGTCCACTGAATTCTGATCAGTCTATTACTACGTGGGATGATGGGAACAAGAAGAATAATATACACTCGGAAAACACAAAATCAATACCCAAAAGCATACCGCTCAGTATTGTGCCCACTGTTACAGTGCTACACAACAAATATTACTGGTTCATTTTCCACATTCATAGGTTAATTGCCAAAAAGATACTCTCAGTACTCTATTTTTAAGGGAAGAAAAATAAAGAGCCAACAATTTCTCCACTTCATATGTTATTCTATGCGACTAGACAAGTTGGATCTCGTGCCCTTTCAACCTGACGGAAAACTAAAACTCGGCAAAAACATCCGAATGCAATGGCTGGCTTGCAGCAGCATCTGAATCGCTCAGAACTATCTGAGCATTTGGTGAAGCTCTTTTTAAACACGATAGTGTTGTCTCCAGAAAACTGGATCTATCCACCTGGTCATTTCTGAGTTCTTCCATGTGATTCCCTTGGGGTTGGGGAGTAACCAGTAGCAGTTTCTTGAGAGCCGTAGCCTTCCTCAGCAGAAAGCTTGCTAGTCGCATCTCAAAGTAGTGACCCTTGAATTTCGCCATCTTTGCAAGAACAACGTTCGTTAAGCCATATCCCAGCAGCAAACCTTCCTCGGGTTGCTGTTCCTCTTGTGCAGTTTCATCAGCAGAATCCTCGTACACATCCTCGTAAAATAGCCTTTCGTTTAGCATATATGCTTCAGGGACTTCTTCTTCTAATAATTCTTCCTCTGTCTCGTATTCTTCTTCTTCTAATAACTCTTCTGTTGTCTCATCTTCCTCGAATGGCTCTTCATGTGGCTCCTCTTCCTCGGATTGCTCTTCATCTGGTTCATTTTCCTCTGCCATCTCCAAGGAAATGTCCACAGAGGTGTCACTTGTTGGAAGCTGCAGGTAAAAGCAGTTTGCATACAGAAACTCTAGAGAAACAGGAATACACCACGATACAATCAGAGTTCAATGTACGCATTTCTGAAGTTCATAATGAACTGATGAATGAGAAACAATTTGTCACTGACCTGCACAAAGAGCCTCTCCAGTTGGGGACATCGACAGGTGCTGAAGAACGTATAGATATGCGCTAGGTTGGCGCTTTCCATTGAGAACATGAGCAGCTGCAGCTCTATTAGGCTCGGCAAATTCCTCAACTTGGTCAAACAGGCATCTGATCCGAAACGAGCCAACGCATAAACCCTCTACAAAGCAGAGGTCGTCGAACATTCAAAAGACGATAACAAATTAGATGAGATTAAATAGACAAAACAAATGAAATGGGGCATCATGGCGGACGGACCTGGAGCGCGAGGCTGCAGATGGTGAGGACCGTGAGGTTGGTAAGGTCGCGAAGCGTCCTGATCCAGTAGCTGAGAGGATTTCCTCCGGTTGGCCCCCGTAGACTGATGTAAAGGTCGGCAAGGGACGCGGTGGCCGAGATGTTGTGGCCTGTAGGTGGGGTGCCCGGCACTGCTGAGGCGGAAGGAGCGGAGGCCGGAGGCCCAGTCGGCGCGGATCCTGGAGACATAGTCGCACTCCGCGACGGTGAGGCTCCTCAGGTGCGCGCCCACGTAGATGGCGCCATGTACACGGTTGCAGTAGCGCAGATCAAGGGTGCGAAGGCGGGGGCTCGCGGAGAGAAGGTTGTCGAGGTCAATGTAGCGGACGGCGCGGAGGTGGATGACCTCGAGGGCGGAGAAGGCGTCGTAGGGGAGGGAGCCGAAGGAAACACGGCCGACGCGGCGGAGGGAGAGGCGCGCGAGGCGGGAGCATCCGGGCGGGAAGCTGATCGGGCAGAATGTGCTCACGATGAAATCGGCGATGTCGATGTGGAGGTCCTCAACGTCGCAGGCGGCGGCGTAGTCGAGGTAGCCGCAGAGGTCCTTGACGTCGACGCGGTTGGCGCGCCTGTAGTTGCGCTGGTGGATGGTGAGGGAGAACCGGTCGAGGCGGCGCCGGCCGAGTCGTGGATCTGATCGGGGGAATCCTCGGGGAGGAGGTGGAGGTCGAGGGAGGACGGAGCCGGCCAGCGGCGCGTCCAGAGGTCGCGCCACCGCGACGATAGCGCGCCCGTGCGGATGGCGAACTTGAGAGGGAGCAGGGACAGGATGTGTAGCCGCAGTTCCTCCGGCAGCGCCGAGATGCGGTCCTCCTCCTCCTCAGCGGCCAGCAGCTTCTTCGAGTCCGACATTGCTGAGGTTTATGGCGCCGTACACATCTCATCGCCTTCTCGGCTTCTACCGTCGGCTTCTACCGCCGCCGCCCGCTGCCTCCTCACACTTCCCCAGTCGTCTCTGGTCTCCAATCCTCGGCCGTGATAATATGGGCCGTGAGAACAAACATACGGGTAGGGAACGGTGGACCTCTCCGTGCAATTTATAGAAATTTTAATCTAAGTCATACGATGTTGATCTAAGAGAGACGTTCAGGGGAGATGAGAGGGGTGATTTACAAGTCGAGTTGAGGTGAAAGAGGTGATTTGCAAAGGGGTGATTTGCAAATTCAGTTTTGTAAATTCAGTTTTGCAAATCATCCCTCTCACCTTCCTTGAACGCCCTTTGGATCATCATCGTGCGGCTCAGTTTGAAGTTTCTATAGTTTGTATGGAGGGGTTGGTTTCCACCAAATATGTTCCCAGGACCGGCCCTAGAGGAGGGCCAGCAGGGTAGCCGCCCAGGGGCCCCTCCGCATGTATACATACCTTTCTGGTTGGCCCTGAAATTTGCTCAGTTGCCGGCGCCGCCTCTGTCGACCGTAGGCAGCTCCAGCCTCGAACTCTCGATCCAACGTCCTGAGGGGGTGAGGTGATCCGGTGATTGGTATGTCTACACCACAACTTTTGTTTGTATGGTGAATCTGTGATGATCCTCATTGCGTGATTAGGATACCTAGCTATTAGCCACCGAAAGCTGCGCCCCATGTAAAATTGTCCATCCTTTGCTGAAAAGCCTGGATAATCGATGGATTGACTAGGGATGGATACTGTGATAATTTGCATGATCTTCTTCAGTTATTAAAGTACTTTAATCTGTAGCTTTGTACTAGTTTTGAATTTTGAATCATTAATATGTTTCATATGCAAAAACCTCTAGACGAGGTTGATAAGGCTACTCCCAATGCAAAGTTTCATTTTGTTGTTTCCAAAGGTGTCACATAAGCAACATATCAATTATTTGATGAATGAAACACCTCATACAATGCATTGTTTCATTTTTGTTGTTTCCAAGAAATACATGCAAGAGACAAATGGTGTTGGAAATAGTGCATACATGGTTTATCTAAATGAAACTCTTCTCATCTCTCTCATCATTAATTCCTTGCCACATCACCAAAATTGTTGACATGGCACCATATTTATTGAAAATGAAACTCCCATTGGGAGTAGCCTAAGGATACTATCATCAACGATTTTGATAGTAGCAATATTATTTTTTTTTCAAAGTTTGTATCATAAGGTGTTAGATATACTAATATTTTTTTAGATGTGTCTTTAAACAACAACTTTCTCAGTTTTATGTGGCTGGTATACCTTTGTTTAGATTGATCCTCTTGGTTACCTGCTCTGCTCGGTTCTAAAATTTCGTTTGCAATGACACAGTGGCAAGGGCAAGATGAATTCCACTATGATATTAATTAACATTTTGAGGGGCCTCAAATTTTAGTTTCGCCCCGGGCCCCTAAAATGTTAGGACCGGCCCTGTACGTTCCCATCAGGGTATGTAGCCCATCAACAACAGCCCAAAATTCGCGCGTCTAAAATCGATTGCAGTTCACGTCGTAGCGCGTCGCTTTCTCCGACCCCGATTTGCCCCGGCAAAGCGAATGCAAATCGATTCAAACAATGAACAGTTGTTTTTTAAAATAAAGAAACAATGAACAGTTGTGCATTTCATCTAAAAAATGAACAGTTGTGTATTTGCCATTTTGTATTTCTCATGTAAACAAAACAAAACAATGAAAACTATGCATACCGATTCTGTTGAAACTACCGAAACAAGGATGCTCAACTTTCAACCATACACAATTCACAAACATGCACCGGACACTGATGGTTAAAGTACTGGACCATGGAGACCTTTAAGGTCGACCTCTTCGGGTGGTCAGTTAGGGCCCCAGATGATCAGGTGCATGAGCTTCTCCGTCCTCTGGATCTCCGCCGTCGCTTCCCCCCGCGGCCGCTGCTGCCTCCACTTCCGCTCCGCCTCCCACGCGTGCACCTTGGCCCTCAGCGCCTCAGCCTCGGCGCGCTCGCGCTCCATCTTCGCGGCTGCCGCTGCCGGCGGCTCCGTCGTGGTGTCCTGCAGCGAGGCGCGGAAGGCGCGCTCCCGCCTGCACTCCCGGCCGTGGCACATGGCTCCCCCTGCTCGGCAGCCGCCGACGCCCACCGCGCTGTTCCCCGAGTCCTGCAGCAATCTGGTGGTGTGGCACGCTACGCTACTGCTAGCCAGCTTGGTCATGCGTGTTTAGCCACATAATCGTCTTTCTTATAGAGCCCTTGCCCAACTTTCTCAGCCAGACGATCCATGTGGACCGGGCGGAAGCTCCGAAAACGAGTGAAGCTGAAGCACGTTCCCGACCCAATGGCGTGCGGCGCGGACTGGGGAAACGGTGGCTGGCTGCTAGCTGGGGGCGTCCACGGTTTTGGGTTGCCCCGTGCGCGCGAGATCGACCGGTTGGACGCGACGGCGCGAGCCCAGCGAACAGCGCGCCGAAGCCACGGAAATGAAACCGGTGGGTGGTGCGGGGGTTTGGTCTGCTCGGTCCGCGTCGGTGGAAGTGGAACGAACCAGCCAGGGGATTCTCGATCGAGCTCGACGTAGACTCGGCAGCCAACCGGAGACAGGCAAGAGACAGTCAGTGCCCAGTGGCAGGGCAAGTTCCTCGTACAGGAATCGGCACAAACCGCTGCCCACCAAATTGGTGAACCCGCGATCGTCGAACATGGTTTGGTTGATTGAACCTTTGATTCCCTGCATTTTGGCACGTGAATACCATAGTATCCGTAATATGTTTAGGATATTTTGTTTCGTCTGAACAAATTTTTGATTGCAGATACCGGAAAGTAAAATTTTCTTTCTAAAAAAAAGAACAAGTTTTTTATCAACCATTACTCTGTTATACTATCCGTTTTCTCTATTTCTTTTAATGTCATCGGGACATCATTATCACCTATCCGTGCAAGTTTGTGCAAGGGCATACATAATTTTGTCTGACAGTCATTTCAGTTACATGATGTTGATCATTGCAACGGAAAAACCTGTTTATTTGCTCTGTAGAATATTAGAATTTAAAGTTCTGTTTATTTCTAACCCAAATTATATCATCCATTTCGTGATCCATAAACTGAAATAAACATGTCTCAGTTATCACCAGATTATAATAATCCGCGAGCCAGATTCTTTCGGTAATCCTGCTCCCTCCAGCTGACACTAAGGTCAAGGTGGAACCAGCTGTCAAGGTGGAACCAGCTCGGAGGTTTTCCACGTACACAAACACAAATTCATCTCGGCCACTGCAGCCAACCAGACGTCAGAGGTGGGGAGACAAGATGCGGGGAGCGACATGAGTCACATGACCCGGTCTTCTTTTCCACTTCCACAGGAGTCGGCGCGCCATGCTGCTGCTCACTAGTACTCCATCGTGAAACCACGCACCAATCCTCGCCGGCTAATTTGATTCATATCAAGCAGCTGGTGGTTTGGTTTGAGTGGAATCTTATACTGAACTCGGCCAGTCGGTCTTTGGTTCCGTCTTTGCTAATTTGCCTCGTCCATGTTCGGTGTGTGAACCCTTCTCGTAGACTCGAGTGTATGCAAAGGGTCTCTGCTTTAACAGATGCAGCGTGCAACTCGTACAAAAGCATGTTTTTTTTTTTTAAATAGGGTAGGAGCGCTGCCATTCATTAAGATAGGAGAATAAAGATTACATCCTAAAGATACATAAACTAACTCAGCCTTCGAGCCAGGCCCGGACTAAGTCATAACAAGTCCGAGAAAGAAAAACTAAAGGCAAAAAGCTCAAGACATAACACTAGTTGTTGAAGGCTGATGAACTTCTAAACTGCTTGATAACAACCGAAGTGACCACCTGCATTAGGATTATCTTGCTTGACATACTAAATGCAGGAACCCATGATCTTCAGAAGTACTCAAGTACTCACTGGACAACTTGTGAGTAAAACGATTTGACCACTGCTTCTATGGAGCCCTCTTCACTTTGTTGTTCTTGCAGGATAGTGCTTGCAACTGATTGCCCTTTTTTTCTTCTTCCTCATCTCAGGAGCTTGTGCGAGCTTCCTGATTTCTTGCATGATCAAAGACAATCTGGTAGCTTTAGGGCACGATTGGTTGGGTGTACGCTGCCTGCACTGCATCATCGGGTGCAGCATCTTTACTCTTCGCTTTGATTGGTTGCCTGCATGTATGTTCGGACCTGGCCCTGCGGATGCAAGAAAGAGCTCTGCACCTGCATCGTGGGAAACGAAAATCAAGTTCGTTTCTTTGGAGCCAGGCTCCGGCGCGACGGACAGGAGCCCATGTGATGAGTTCCAGTCACCGGCCCACAACTGGATGAGCTATGCGCCTGCACCGTGTGAACTTGGATGGATGGATTACTGACAACATAGTTGGGTGGTAACTCTACCAAGAGTCTCATGCAAGGTATGCGCATCAGTTTGCTGCAGGCTACCAATCAACGTATGGACAGGGCCTGTCTCAACTCGTTCAGCTTACCAAACACATCAAAAAAATAGATGCGACACCCGAGCAGCCTGGTTTACTGGAACCTGGCTCTACGGAACGATGCAGGCCAAGCACATCCGAGCAACCAATCACGCCCTTAATGCTGCTCGCACTCGAGAGCCTCTTGTAGATGTCTAAGAATCGCCGTAAGGGCCATCCAATTTGACAAAAACCTACTTCTTAGTCAACATATCTCGAGCCACCTTGAAGGCTGGTTTATGGGATTTGGTCTTAATCACTAATTTTTTGTCACACCACTGGTTGCCCTCCATGCTCACAACTGAAGCTTCCTCCTCGGATGAGGTGATTGGCAGCATGGGGGAGGATTGTTGGGGGTCCATATTCTGCTTGAAGTTGCTCAGGGCTTGGACCAACTCGTGCCCAATTTGTTAGTCTGCCTCACTTCTAATCTGCATTGGAGTGTCGCTCAGCTGGCTCTGCCTCATCCATTCTTCAGTGGGAGGGTTGACAACAGGTGACGGCGTAGCAACCGGCAGTTGTATGATAGGATCCCTGCCTCATGTATCTTGTTTACAAGGAGCACCTCAAGCACCATAGGGTCCAGCAACTTTTGGACGGCTGCTGACGGTGGATCACGCTCAAGGAGCAGCAAGCTGTCATCAGCAATGCAACCAGCACCTTTGTTGTTGTTGTTGTGGGTTGGAGCTTCCTTCGAGCAGAGATCCTCCCGGCACCCCTGCTTAATATCTGCGCAACGAGACGGACACTCTGTGGAGATGTGACCGAAACGGCGACAACGCCAACACCTTGCTGGACCACGACAGGATGCGACTCTGTGATCTTGAGCAAGACAATTAAAACAGAGCCCCTTCATCTTCCTAAAGTAGAGTGAGCGCCGATCATCTTGCTGCCGGGACACCTGAGTAGCAGCACTGACTTCGACAGTCAGCGGCAGTCACCCTCCTCCTTGCCAGCCGGAGCCACACTGACGTAGGAGGACCTCTTTGTATGAGAGCTCGCGGCGCCGTTGCAGCTGGTGATGGGAGTGGTGCTTCATACGAGGAGCCGACAGCATGCAGAGGTGGTCGCCGTCGTCCTCCCCACGACTGGACGAGGGAGGGTGGTGCTGCGGCCTTTGGGAGCCCGACGCCAGGGGGTCGGCACCCTGGACTCCCGAACCACAGTTGCGGCGTCCCCCGGCCCCCTGACGGCGGGACTGGGCCTGGCCGGCCGGCCACCCGCCAGCAGCTGGCTTTTGCGCCGACCGCAAATGGCGGCCATGATGGCGACGGCGATGGCGAGGACCTCCGGCCACGGCCCATCGCAATGGTGGCTGCGACGACGTCAGGCGGCCGCGCGGTGCTGCAGGGGCTCGTCTACAACCCGTGTCGGCACCGGCGCGTGGGGAGGGTAGCGGCTGCGTCCGCATCGGCGGCAGCCGGCCACGACAACGACTGCGAAATTCGAGCTTCCCGATCTGCTCCTGGGGAGGGAAAGGAAAGGAGCTGTTTGTGGGAGGAGGTGGAGGGGGCAGAGAGGGCTTTGGATCTGCGATTTCATAGCTGGAGGAGGCGGGGAAGGGGGTCCTCGCCGGGGCAGCGCCCGGCGACGGGTCGGAGGCCGAACGAGTCGCCAAGGCCGTTGGGTCCTTTAATGTTTACTGAACGTATAAAAGCATGTGCAGGAGCAGGAATATAAACGTTCTCGTGTAGCAACTCCACGTATATTTCCTGCGTGAACTATTCTCGAAGACTAAGGTGGTGTTCGGTTCACTTTAGAGGGGTATAAAGGGGTCACATCAAAGATGCCGGTCGCATTTATGTGTACTAAACAAAGTCAAATTACAAAACTAAGTTCAGGACCCCCATCTATTTCGCGAGACGAACGTAATGAGAGTAATTAAGCGGCGATTAGATGATAGTTACTGTAGCATCATTGTGTCAAAACATTGATTAATTAGGCTCATTAGATTCGTCTCGAAAAATAGCGCTCATCTGCAAAAAAGTTTTGTAATTAAATTTTATTTAGTACCCCTAAATAGTAAGATTTTTTTTACTTTAGAGAGCTATAAATTTTAGAGGGGTTTTAGAGGGGGATCCGAACGCGCCCTAAGTAGGTTACAAGTCCTACGAAGCATGTTTTTTCTTGTTAGCTCAGGAACCAAACAGAGCACTGAGAACAGAGCTCTTGTGTTTCAATAGGACAACGTAAGAATCGGTTCTAAATAAATCAAACCGGTTCAAGCGAAAGAGTAAAGAATGTTCCAGGCGTATGTACACCACATGCATCTCGCCTTTTTTTTACTCGCAAAAACAAAAGGAAATGCATCTCGTCATCTTCAGTGAAACCAAAGGGAAGAGTATTCCACTATCTCCACGCGCTCCAACCCCTGGTTTTTGGGAACCCGGGTGCAGTCAAGCCGAAACCAACAACCAGAGCCCCCTGTTTCTCCACCCGCCGCCTGCCGTCCTTCCTCGCTGCCGCCTGCCTGCCGCGCGCCGAGTATATAACCACCTCGATCGCCTCTTGCCGTCGTCGCCGCAGTGCAAAGCGTCAACCAAAGCAACGCAGATCACAACACAAGCAACCAACAAGCTGCTAATAAGCTACTCCATCCATTCAGGAAAGAGTAGTACTAGTAGCAGCAAGTGAGTGCGAGAAGCGAAGATGACCGCAGCGTCGGTGAGCAGGAAGGCTTCATCGTTCGTGGTGACCGCGAGCATGAGCGCGGTGGAGGCGCTCAAGGACCAGGCCGGCCTGTGCCGCTGGGACTACGCGATCCGGTCGCTCTACCAGCGCGCCAAGGTCTCCGGCCGCGCGTTCCCGGCGTCCCTCTCGTCGTCGTCTCAGGCCGCGGGCAGCAGCAGCACCGCGGCTTCTTCCTCTGCCGCGGCATGCGCCGGCGGTAGGGCCAGGTCCAGGCGTTCGGAGGAGGAGAAGCTGCACAAGGCGTACCACCTCGTCTGCTGGGGACCTAATTAGTGTGGGATTTCTCCTCTTCTTGTGCATCCCATATCTCATTCGTGGTGTGTAGATCGAGATGTGTCTGCAAATTTTCATGTGATTCGCCGTCTCATGCGACGGGAACAGCTGAGTGAACAATTGGAAACTGGAAGAATTTACCGCAAATTGATTGAATTAACTCTTGCTGATCTTACCCTCTGGTTGTTTGAAAACGGAGCGAGGAATCATCTCTCTCGACGGGAAATTATATGCTTGTGGGTCAGCAAAGACACGATTGAGTGCAGCGCTGGTGATCAGATCACGCCTCAGCTGATTGCGCAGCTCATCAACGCTGCACTCAATGATGCCTTTAATTCTCCCTAACACATCAGGTCTCCAACCCGGTCCTCTGAACTGATCTGCATCTGTACTAACTGTTTATATAATTCTTTGAAACACACCGAGGCCAGTTTGATGAACTGGTACTGCTGTACTGCAACTTCAGTCTCGTACTGCCGAATTCGGTGCTAGCAGTACAAGCACGAAGTAGCATCAGCCTCTCTTCAGTTCCCAAACCTAACCGGCACAATTGTAATGGACAGAGAGTGGTGCTGCCACCTTGTTTCGGGCCTGATCTTATGGGCTCAGCCTCGGCCTTGTAGTGATTAGGGGCCGTGCAAGCCCACCCAACATACGTAAATGGCCGAACTACATTCCTCTCTCACACTGTCACACACAAAAAAAGAGGGTCCCCTCAAAAAAAAAACAAAAAAGGGGGAAAATGGCCACAGTCAACTTGTACTTGAAGGCAAAATGTAGTTTACGTAAGTCAGCTAACGTACCAAGCGTATATCGTTGGTTTCTTGTATACACGCACGCTACGGCCCATGCGTGGAAATGTACAAGTAGTACGACTCCAAACTTTCGCCCAAAGCCAAAAAAGCAAAAAAGAAAAAGTATGACTCCAAACTGGTGTAGAGTCAGATTAACAAATGCACGTCGAAATATAATCCTGTGCAAATTAGGTTTTCCAGAAAAAAAATCATGTAGTACAAATTAGTTTTGTAGATTACCTGTACAAATTGTGATCACAAAAAAAAAAGATACCTGTACAAATTAGTTACAGCAGGCACGTAGAAATTAGCAGCTGAGTGATCTCACCAACCAACGATGTACGAGAGAGAGATCACCTCCCTAGATCAACGTATGCACACGCACATTTCCACTAGCAGACCGGTGGCTATCATTTCCCTTCGGCGTCGCGCTGCAGTTGCCTGAGCAGCTCCTCGGGCGGCGCGTCGCGCCACACCCGCGGCCGCGCGACGCCGTGGCCGAGCCTGGCGAAGCCGTGGGCCACCCGGTTCCCCTCCCGGCGCACATGCGAGACGGTCATGTCGTCGAGCAGCGGGAGCAGGGCGGCGATCTCCTCGGAGAGCCTGAGGTCCTCCTCCGCGTGCACCCGCGCGCGCTTCCGGACCACGTCCACCACCGTCTTGGCGTCGCCCTCGATCCAGACGCTGCGCCACCCGTTGGCCACCGCCAGCTCCAGGCCGCGCCGGAGCGCCGCTAGCTCGGCCACGGAGCTCGTCGCCGTGCCGATGCGCTCCGCGTAGCCCAGCACGAACCCGCCCTCGTGGTCACGGTACACGCCGCCGATGCTCGCGCGCCGGGACGCCGTCTTGGACGAACCGTCGAAGTTGAGCTTCAGCCGACCCGCCTCCGGCTTCCTCCACGTGCTCGCCGATTCCGATGGTCCACCGTGCAGGTTCCGCCGCCCGCCTCCTCTAGGTGCCGTCCTGCCGGCGCCGGAGACGAAGCAGGCCGACAATGGGTTGCACAGCAGCATGCTGCCCAGAGGACGGTGCACCCGCAGCATCGTTCACCGGAGAATGCGCGCGATCTCTATGTGTAGTTAGCCTCCTCCGCGCACGCACGTTTCTTGAAGCGATCGCTCACTTCTTGAGGAGCATGGATTGAAATGCCAAACTGCTTGACCGGAGAATGGCGAGACGTAAAGAACAGATCGAGGAAGAGGTTGTACGGGACGGAGCAAGCAACCCCGGCAGGAGAGGCTTGTTTTGAAATGGTTCGAGGGCGCGGGCTTAAAGCATATGCCAGCGGAAGAGAGAGGTTGCCGAGAGGGTATCTGTGCTTGCCTCTCTTCCTGAATTGTGAGTTGCCAGCGCAGCAAGCAACCGTAATACGTTGCTTGCTGCCTCGGGAATTGGCAACTGCTTGCTTTGGGGCTCCTAAAAACCGACGCGGGACGTGCACGGTCCATGCTATCTGCGTGGTTGAATTCTTTGTTAAGTTGTGATTTGTGTTTACTGCTAACTGGCTGCACGAATATTCCGTAACCAAAATAAGAAGGCGCCGTAGAGACACAAGCCATGATCAACATGTTACAAATTTTCCTCTCTTTTTTTGACATGTTCCAAATTTTCTACTCTATGGGGGAGTGGAGCTTTTCTATATTAGGTGCAAGGTATGGATAGAACGATCCCGTTTTAGCCATGTTTCTGCAGAAGAGTTTGGTCTCGTTTACGTGAGTACATAACCACTAGGCCCATTGGTCGTTTCTTTCTTTTGTCCTTTTTACCATTTTTTTTGGTTCCTAACTATTCACCCCTCTGATTTAATTGTTTTCTTTTTTATTTCAAATGCAATTTACCGAGGACCAATATCAAGTAATTCAAGCAAAAAAAAACCTTAAGCAAACCCTTTCTTACACTCGAATAAATTTTTGATATGTGCGTATATGATATTGAACACCACTGAAAAGTTAACTTTTTGGGGACGTAGTACAGCACTAAAAAAAAAAAGTAACTAGCCTAGAGGAAGCCATCGTAAGCACCGGCACGCGAACTCGCAGAATCAGCGTCGTCAGCGAAAGCCTGCAGCGACGGCGGCATCGGAGGCGCATCCACGGTCACGACACCCTCCAGCACCTGGACCACTTGCTCCATCGTCGGCCGATGCGCCTCGTCGTCCTGCACGCACCAGCACGCCACCCTGCACACGCGTTCCAGCTCCTCCACGTCGACGTCGCCGTGCAGCCGCTCGTCCAGCAGCCCGACGAGCGCCTCCCCTTCGCTCACCTTCCTCGCTGCCACCAGGGGAAAGTAATCCGACATGCTGCCAGTCGCCGTCGACGAGCTCTGCGCGTTCCTCCGGCCGGAGATGATCTCCAGCAGCACCATCCCGTAGCTGTACACGTCGGCCTTGGCGGTGATCGGCACGCCGGAGATCCACTCCGGCGCGAGGTACCCGATGGTTCCCCGCACCGTGGTCAGCACCCGGCTGAACTCCCTCCCGACCAGCTTCGCCATGCCGAAGTCCGCGACCTTGGGCACGAGGTCCTCGTCGAGCAGGATGTTCTCCGGCTTGACGTCGCAGTGGATGATGCGGTCCCTGCACCCTTCGTGCAGGTACAGCAACCCCCGCGCGGCGCCGAGCGCGATCTGGAACCTCGCGCGCCAGCTCAACGCCGGAGCCGCGGCGGCTCGCCGGAACAGCGCCTTGTCGAGCGAGCCGTTGGGCATGTACTCGTAGACCAGCAGGCGCTCGCCGCCGCGGGAGGAGAAGCCGCGGAGGCGGACGAGGTTGACGTGGTGGATCGTGCCGATGGTGCGCACCTCGTTCCGGAACTGCTTCTCCCCCAAGCAGAGGAGGCCTTCCAGCTTCTTCACCGCGATGGCCGCTCCGCAACCGGGCAGTGCTCCCTTGTACACCGACCCGAAGCTGCCGCCGCCGATCTTCTCCGAGAAGTTGTTGGTCGCCCTCCGCACGTCGTTGTACTTGAACGCCACGAGGTTGCCACTCTCGGATGCTGCTTGCACGAATCTCATGCTCCTCTGCCTTCTTTTGTACATCAGAACGAGCGCGGACGCAGCGGCGCACAATGCTAGGATCGCTCCAACTGATGCCAACGCGATTATTTTCTTGCGGCCTTTCGAAGATCCATCCACGGCAGAGACGCGGACGTATAGACCGTTCCCGCCGGCTGTGCCGTCGGCCAGCTGCTGCAAGTTAAGCAGATCACCGTACCACAGAGCACAGCCGCCACTGCCATACGAGTAGGCGTTGCAATCACAATTCCTCATGCAAATCAACCTGCAGTCTTGAGCGCTTGATGCTTGCGCAAACGAAGGGCTCCTCGGCAGAGATATACCTGGCATCAGCACGAATTCGTCTTCCTCCTTGCCGCCGTCCATGGAAACGTTGGTGTCGCTGTGACACTGCAACGGAGCGTTCCGGCGGCAACCCTGCGTGCGATCTCCTAGCACCCAGTCTCCCGCAGACGCAGGACGGAAGCCGGCGAGGCAGCTGCAGAACGGCTCGCCCTTCTCGTCGCAGACGCCGAACGCGCTGCAGACGGCGTAGACGTCGCACAGCTGGTGCGGCTCCGTCCATATGAGCATCCACTGGTCGACGCCCGGCACCCACGTGAGCTGCCTCACCTGGCCGGAGACATCCAGCACTAACCTGGAGATTACCGCGGGATCCTGCAGGGAGTAGGTGAAGTAGCTGGCGTTCGCGTCGGACACGAACTCGAAGTTGTAGATGTAGTGCGACGTCATCTCCGGGATGCCGGTGAAGATGCTGCCGGTCCACTCACCGCTGCTCCAGAAACGCAGGGTCTTGTTCCAGTATATGAAGAACTGGCTTGTCCCATTCGGGTCGATTCCGAACGAGTACACGCCGGGAGCCGGGTCGCCGTAGTTCTTCCACGCCGCCAGCGTCTGCACCTCGCCGGTGAGCTTGTTCCGTCCGAGACGGAATCCGGGAAGCCACGTGTCGGTGGGGTGCTCCATGCTCTGCCACAGGACCTCGCCGCTGTCGCGCCGGAGGACGAGGTTTCCGTTGTCCAAGATGACCGCCGAGGTGCCGTTTGGGCTGGCGGAGCTGACGACGTTCGTGGACCAGACGAGCTTTCCGGCTTCGTTGATGATCACAAGGTTGCCATCCGCCGCCAGGGCGAGCTGCGAGGACGCGGCGTCCGTGACCGGAGCGGCTCTGTTCGCGACCCACACGGCCGTGCACTGCGACACGCCCTTCTTGTACCAGATTCCCAGGTAATATTTGCGAGAGGAGGAAGACGTGTTGTTGTCACCTGGAGGACGGAAGAAGCCCAGCTCAAAGTTGCCGCCTCTTGACACGATGGTCTGGCCGCCGGAGATGGGAGAGTTGGCGGAGATGGTGTCTGACGCGGAGGCGGAGCACCATGCGGTGCAGAGGATGGACATGCCCAAGAGGAAGAGGAATGCGGCTGAAGCCATGGATACGGCAAACGATGGGGAGGAGCAGCTGCGTACAGTGCGTTGATCGCCACTGAGTACCGAGTTGAAGTATGACCTTTTTTTTTGGCGATGAGAGTTGAAGTATGACAATGATAGCACTAAATGATTATTGTCGTTGATAAATGATAGCAACTTGAGGAATGGTTCACCATCGATGACCGGTCTAACCATTCATCTCTTAATTTACTATTCCATGTTCGCTCTCAAAAGTTAAAAATTACCATGTTAATTCAAAAAAGCAATTATCTAACACTGCTTAAAAACTATCCATCATTACTTTATTACAAAAGTTAACCTATATGTGAGTTTATAAATTATGCAACATTGTCGTTAAGAAACAATCAGCTAAAAATAATAATGGTCAATAACGAAGTCAACACACTGATAAATTACCGAGGTGTTCAATATAATAGTTCAGTTGTTACACTAGCCGCCATACTAGTTAACAGAAGTGATGCCCTCTGCTCATAAATAATATACACACGTATTTTACGACAGGCTTTGACCAATAATTACATAATCTATCTATTAATTTTATATATAATATATAATTAAGAAAAGAAGTCATCATGTTCACGCTTAAGGATTAAGGAATTATTACAACAATTGGTAGTCAAGAGACGTGAAAGGGGTCTTGGCCTAGTGGTTAAGGCATCCGAGTAACACCTCTCAGGTCCTGGGTTCGACTCCCCGTGGGAGCGAATTTTCAAGGATTTAACGGCATTTGTGCTTTCAGTGGTAGGCGACGCTCCCGTCGACAGCGAGGCGCCAGTGGTGACTTCGTATCTCTAGATTTGCTGGCTCAGTCTTCGAAGATGCTCATAGGGGTAAGGTTTGCGTACGTGTGTTCATAGGGGTGAGTGTGCGTACGTTGTGAGTGTCTGAGTTGTACCGTGTAATCTCAAAAAAAAAAATTGGTGGTCAAGAGACGTGAAAAATCCTTTGCTGATTGGTGGTCAAGAGCAATTCGCAAGGTCAAGAAAGTGTACAGGAAAGGAATCCATTCACTAATCATCTTGGCAGCGTTGTCGCAATGCCTACGTGTTTGATGGTGCTTCGCTGTTAGTCCCTGAGATGTTGCGCCAATTCACAGATGAGTACAAGCTATGGTGTACGACTGGTGCAAGGAAGCTACGAGCACTCAGGCGATTGGGTAGAAACTCCAAGTTGAGGGTACCGTTGTGTGTGTGATCGTCCTTTTCATTGTAACGGTTGGTTTATTTGTATTTACATTTTAACCAACTCATGTATGTTCATGACATGAGTTGATATTGTACACGGGCCTTTTTTTTCTCTATATAATACAAAGATATGCAGCGATTCTTCGTATTCGAGAAAAAAACAATTAAAGAAAATAGAAAGAGAAATTACCCACTAGTGGCAGTATGACAAAAATAGCCAAAATGATCTCTACATGTTTTCAAAATACCTAAATTATTATTATGAGAAATTTAATCTATAATGCCATCAATATATTCTAAAATTTACACATCATTGACCAAAAAAGGTCCAAAATATAAATCGTGCATTGTTGTCGTTCCCATATACTCCCTCCGCTTCACTTTACACAAAGACTAAGAGGTGAAAAAGGTGTGTGCATGAGAGAGGGAGAGGGAGAGAGATATATTGGAAAGAGAGAAACTCATATTGAGATGCAATGATGACAAGTGAAGAAACTAATTAAGTGTAAAATGACAAGTAATATAAGTATATAACAGAGGAACTAGAAATAAAGATCATACAGAATGGTTGATATGTTAGTTTAGGACAAGGAACTACCATCGCGTCATACAGATAAATAGCACCATAGTTGAGCAGAAGTTCGTAACGACAAAGATATCTAGAATTCCAGATGTTCCATGAGAGGTTAGACATATTGCATGTTGCACATTGATTATTGAATGCGACATAAGAATACTTTAGCGTGAATTGTTAAACAATTCCTCGTCCACACATGTGCAGTATTAAAACCGGGTACACCCGTCATGGGCCTGTCTCTAATTTAATTGCGTGCTCACAGTGCATTCGCCAAAAAAAAAAAAATGCGTGCTCACAGTGCAACTGAGACGGAAACAGAAACATCACTTACAGTGCAGAGCACTGCACTTGAGCTCAGCAGTGATCAGAAGACATTTCCGAATCCCTTCTCAACGGCTTCAGCGGCTCCACTCCTCTCTCTCGTCGTGCCCATGTCCATCCTCCGCTCTGCACCGTGCTTCGCACGAAGCGCACACCATCTCCGCCACCTCCGGCGGACAGACCGTCGTGTCGAAAGCTAAGGCCGCAACTTTGAGGTCGGCTTCTTCAGACCATGTGAATCGCCAACAACTACAGTACTACGTAGCGATCTGGTAGGCCGTGACGCAGCGAACGCCCGTGTGGATCGCAAACTGAAGGACCGAGTAGGCGACCAGAGGGGGGTGAAAAGGAGCCGATAAAAATTCTTCGAAAGAACTCGGCCTATGTCCCGACCCGCCTCAAGAACAATCACCAAGATCACACACACATATGAGAAGTGTTGTGTTGACCCTAGGAATGATTGTGGATGAGATATAAGCACTTGCGGAAGCAAACCAAGCGAACACGCACTCAAAGAGATGAACCGACGAAAAGATTACAGAAAGTCCCCACCGGATATTCTGGTAATGAGCCGGAGTGTCCGGTACCTGATTTTTTCGAGTACAGAAACCTCCCACCGGAGTATCCGGTATGTAGCCGGAGTATCCGGGCCTGGAGAACTCGGAAAACGAAGTTTCCTACCGGAGTATCCGGCACTATGCCGGAGTATCCGGCCCTGTCATTTCAGCACGCGCGCAAGCTCAAGAAAAATCTCGAAACCGGGTCAAACGACCTCCAAAAATCACGAAATTTGAACCATAGCTTCGTCTTGAGATGGGGAACAACATCCAAGAGGATTCATCTCAAAATCCCCACAAATCTCCACGGATTTTGAATCTTATCAAGAACCTAGGGTAGGGATGAACTTGAGAGGGAAACTTCACCAAATCATCAAATCGAAGGTGCTCGTGCCATGGATTCGGTCAAGGACCTACCAAGGTTGTTCTAGCACATCCTAGCACCAAGATCCCCCAAGAAATCCGCCCTAAAACGCATCACAAAAGCCGAATCGAAAATCACCCGAAAATAGCTCCGAAAATAGGGAAAAAGATAAATTCGGGAATTAGATGAGGAGGAAGAACAAGAGCACGAGATTGATTCAAACAAACTTCATTCCATTGATTCAATCACGAAATCCATAGGTACAAAGCTAGGGCGCCGCCCTCTTCCTCCCTCTCTTGTTGAAAGTTGAAGATACAAGCTCTCACCTTGTTCCCTCTCCTCTCATCTCTCTCTAGCTCTCCCCTAGCTAGTCCTATCCTCTCGATGCAAATGACTTGGTCCCTCAAGGCTCAAGGTGGCCAGCCAACTCAACCTCCCTATATGGGCATTTTCTCTTTCCCAACATACCCCTAAGGTATTACATACTCCCACCTACCACTAAGGGCAAAATCGTCCAACTCTTTTTCCTTCGCCCGAACGCCATCGGGCCCTTCACGACTTCGCTTCGCCTCGACGCAACCTTCGCGATGGTGCCACGTACACCACCATGCGCCGCCGCCGGTTTTGAGGCCCAAACCGGGAAACCGTCCGCCCGCCGGTTTTGAGGCATAAACCGGGAAACCACCTCGATGTCGACGCGTGTCACCTCGTCCCGCGAACCTTGCCGTCAAGTCTTCTCGTCCCAGCCCGTCGGGACCCTTCAATGACTCGGCCTCCCGTTCGCCTCTTGACTTGGTCAACCCGCCGTCTTCATCACCTCCACGGTTTTGAGGCCAAACCGCGAAACCCTCCGTGCTTCTTGTCCGCCACGTGTACGGTGTGGATCACCCTTGACCTCACCCGGCCTCTCGATCGCCTGGACCCAAGCCTCCCGCTTGTTCCTCCCGATCCTCTCGCCGTTGACCATCAAGTTGACTCCATTGACCTACACATCATTAGACAAGCAAACACATTTCTCCATCTCCTCCATACTTCCCATCACCTTCACCAACTCGGGTTAGCCATAAACATAATCAATATACATGCTCATGCAAACATCAAGTTCTCACATTTCAAACTCGAACCCCATGTCAACTCAAACTAAGTCGTTGTCAATTACTCATCACATCATGAACCATGGCACATCACAACATGGTTCCTCAATCTCCCCCTTGATGAGTACATTGACAACAACACCGATCTCAAGAATCCAAAGTTTGAAATATGAAAACAAGATAACTAACTAGATGGTCCAAGACCAAGAAAAATGAAAGCAAATGACCATCAAGTAGCAAAAGATCACAAAAGCCAAGAGTTGGCAAAGAAAGCGGTACAAAGTCGCAAAGATCCACAAGGACTCAGGAAAAAGTCAGAACAAAAGGGTTTAAAGAAAAACTCCCCCAGAAGTAGTGCAACATCTCATGCAATGCGAAATGCCCGGATAATCCGGTACTGTGCCGGATACTCCGGCGATCGGACAGTCCGGTAGGCAACCGGATATCCGGTGGGGGGTTTCTGTCCTGAAAACAAGAAATGATGCATTTTCGCCCAAAACTCCCCCAAAAGCATTTCAAAGGTAGTTTCTCCCTTGATATCTATCTAAGATGCAAACTTATCGATATTTCGCCCCCTTTGGCAATGAACTCATCAAGATACAAGAGAGCCAAAAATGCAATGCATGAGGTGGGAATCCTACCAAGCTTCAAAAATCATGTCAACAAGCATTTATCATTGCTATGAACAAGCATAGAACCTTGAAGTGTAAAAGCATGAGCTCACAATTGCACGAAGGCCATAATAGAGAGCATAGCACAAAAACAAAGAGCTGGACAAGCTAATCATGAAGATTAAATTGAGCAAGATAGATTCAAATTTGCTATATCATGAAAAGCATGGTCACCACATGTATGATCATCCCTATCCAAGGCAAAACCAGCATTAAGTGAATCTATGAAAACTAGCAAGTGTCAATCTCAACTCAAGCAACAAACATTCGGAAAGATGTGCTTTGACAAACGCTCACATATGCAACAAAGACTCAATTTGATCAAGTGAATATTGCAAGCTTTTGCTTGTCTTTTATTTTTCATCCTCAAGTAACCTTTTATCCAAGCGGAGGGTCGCACGACTGGTTACGGCAAACACCCCGAGGCTTCAAGGCACCGTATTGGATTTTTAGCATTTTGCACAAAAGATCAAATTGATTTTATAAATGAAGCACAAGAAGCAAATGAGTATGCCTTTTGGCAAAAGGACATTTGTCCCCCAAAGTCCCATCATGAGCTAAACATTTGCCAAAGTCCATCCCCAAACAATAAGTTGCCGAAGTCAAGACATTTTCTGAAACTAGCCTTAAAACAAGTCTTGACAAGGATAAAAACAAGCATACACATGGTGAACAAACATAGGCATGCATAGATCATAAGACTCACAAAAGCCAATTTTCATCTCAAGGTTTAGCTAGCTTGTTCAAATGAAACTATGCCATACTATCTAAAAGAGTCTAAGTTTAAAAGCATGCTACTAGCAATCACACATCTTAGCTCAATCTCAATCATAGCAACAATAAATACAAGGAGACATAAAGGTTGAAGCTTCTTCTAAAGATGCATATTATACATGATGCTTATCTTACAATGCAATGCAAATGCGAGAAAAGTAAGACACATATTTACAAAGAAGCCAACTCCCCCTCAAACAATGCCATAAGGATAGCAAACACCAAGTTCCCCCCGAAGAAATGCAAAGCGCTCGGCGTCTAGGGGCTTGGTGAGGATATCGGCCAATTGGTTGTGGGTATCAATGTATGTAAGCTCGATGTCCCCCTTTGCAACATGATCTCTCAAGAAGTGGTATCTCACCTCTATGTGTTTAACTCTCCCATGTAGGATTGGGTCTTTGGATAAGTATATGGCACTAGTGTTGTCACAAAAAAGTGGAACACTCTTGTAGGTTAACCCATAGTCCCTCAAAGTGAAAGTCATTCATAGGATTTGGGATAAGCAACTACCAGCAGCAACATACTCAGCTTCGGTTGTGGATTGGGCTACGCCAGATTGCTTGCGAGAAGACCAACAAACAAGAGAAGACCCAAGAAAATGGCAAGTACCCGAAGTGCTCTTCCGATCAACTCGACACCCAGCAAAATCCGCATCCGAATAACCACAAAGAGAAAGTGTAGATGATGCAGAGTACCAAATGCCGAATTCAAGGGTGTACTTGAGATACCTGAAGATGCGCTTCACCGCTTGACGATGAGACTCCCTTGGTGAAGATTGGAAGCGAGCACAAAGACACACCGCGAAGTGTATGTTGGGCCTTGTCGCCGTGAGGTACAAGAGGGAGCCGATCATGCTCCGGTACTCCCGCTGGTCCACCGCTTCACCATCAAGATCCGGATCGAGCACGGTGGAAGTGGCCATCGGGGTCGACATGGGCTTGGCATCCGACATGTCGAACTTCTTCATCAAGTCCTTCGTGTACTTGGCTTGATGAATGAAGGTACCCTGCTTGCATTGCTTGATTTGAAGACTAAGGAAGTAGGTCAGCTCACCCATCATGGACATCATGAACTCATTTTCCATCATTGCCTGAAACTTAGACACAAGAGCATGAGATGAACCACCAAAGATGATATCATCCACGTATATCTGAACCAAAAGAAAGTCAGTGCCATGCTTGAGGGTAAACAAGGTTTTGTCCACACACCCCATCTCAAACCCGCGCTCTAGCAAGAAGGTTTTCAGCCTAGCATACCATGCCCTGGGTGCTTGCTTTAGCCCGTACAAAGCCTTCTGAAGCTTGTACACTCGGTTTGGGTACTTGGGATTTTCAAAGCCTGGGGGTTGCCTGACATAAACCTCTTCCTCTATGTAGCCGTTTAGGAAAGCGCTTTTGACATCCATTTGGTAAAGCTTGAAGCCCTTAGACGCAGCAAAGGCTAGCAAGATTCTAATGGCTTCTAGACGCGCTACGGGAGCAAAGGTTTCCCCAAAGTCTAAGCCCTCAACCTGGCTAAACCCCTGAGCCACAAGCCTAGCTTTGTTTCTCACAACTAGACCATCCTCACCTTGTTTGTTCTGAACACCCACTTGGTTCCTATCACATTCACATTGGGAGGAGGCTCAACAAGGGTCCAGACTTTGTTTCTCTCAAAGTTTTCTAGCTCCTCATACATGGCATTGACCCAATCGGAATCAGAAAGAGCGTGTCCAACATCTCGAGGTTCAAAGGAGGCAACAAATGAAGAATTTGTAAAGCATGCGAGATGAGCAGACCTCGACCTTGTTGTCCTTTCATTTAGATTACCGATCATTTGGTGGGGAGGATGTCGACTTTGGATGTGTCGAGGGGCCTCTCTCTCGGAGCGTACCTCCCCCTCAACAACAGCTGGGGCTTGCTCGACGACGGCTGGAGCTGGATCGACGGCCGCCGAAGAGGATGTAGATGCTACGGGACCCTCTGCTTGAACTGTGGAAGCAGGGACCGGCTCAGGAGCAGGCGAAGTAGTAGGAAGTAGTGGTTCATCCTCATCTTCACCTGGAGCCGGTAGATCACCGTCAACAAAGATGCTCTCTTCCATTTCCCTGTCACCTGCACACTCAACAACACCACTTGTACAAGGCATAGATTCATCAAAGGTTACATCGCAGGACTCCACGATGGTGTTAGTTTCCAAGTTCAAAACCCTATAAGCATGACCATGTGGGGTGTAACCAAGAAAAATGCCATCGGAAGATCTTGACTCAAACTTATCCAAATTGCCACGCTTGAGAATAAAGCACTTGCAACCAAAAGCACGCAAATGAGAAACACTTGGCTTCCTCCCAAAACGTAGCTCATAAGAAGTCACATTAAGAATTGAGCGCAAGAAAACCCGATTAGAAACATAGCAAGCGGTGCTAATGGCTTCAGCCCAGAACCGCCTCGGAGTCCTATGCTCATCAAGCATCGTCCGGGCCATCTCAACAAGGGTTCTGTTCTTTCTTTCAACTATGCCATTTTGCTGAGGAACACGAGGTGCAGAGAATTGGTGCTCAAGACCATTCTCAAGACAGAAAGCACTGAACGAGGAGTTTTGAACTCGGTGCCATTATCACTGCGGATAGCTCGTAGTGCACCAGGGAGTTCCTTGAACAACCTCAAAGCCAAGCTCCGAAAGTGATGAAACACTTCATCCTTGCTCTCAAGAAAGAAGACCCAAGAGTAGCGAGAAAAATCGTCAACGACCACAAGAACATACCACTTCCCACCAGCTGAACGAACCCGAGCAGGACCAACAGTGTCCATGTGAAGCAATTGCCCAGGCTGCTCAGTCATCACCAAATTGATTGGTGGATGAGAAGCGGCAACCATTTTGCCATGACGACAAGGTGCACAAACAAGGTTTTTCTCAAATTTGAGCTTAGGCAATCCTCGGATCAATCCTAGGCCACTTAAGCGACACAACAAGTCAAAACTCATGTGACCCAGTCTCCTATGCCATGTCCAAAGCTCAGAAGAAGGTTGAGCGAACAAACACTTGTGAGAACCAGAAGAAGAAACAAAATCAGCACGGAAAACTCTGTCAATTCGAGAAATATTGCAAATCAAAGCACCAGTCGAATCAACAACGCGAGATGCATTCCTCTTAAAGATCACTTCATTGCCATCATCCAACAACTGAGAAACAGAAAGTAGATTGTACTTGAGATGCTCTACTAGGGCTACTTCCTTGAGAGTGAATGAGTCATTTACCTTGACAGCGCCAATTGCTTTTACTCTACCCTTTTGTTGTCCCCGAATGTCACATAGTCAATTTGCTTCACGGGGGTGAGGCTGGAGAACCATCTAGTATCACCGGTCATATGGCGCGAACAACCGGAGTCCATCAACCACTTGTCCTCCAGGCCTCCATCAGCTACCTACATAGAACGTGAAGAAAAGATCGAGGGCTCAGTGCTGGGGTTAGAGAGATAAGCTTTAGGAATCCAGCACCTAACCACACGACCTGCAGAAGTAAAAACAGTTCTATGCACTTGATCATTGGAACGCACGGGACGAGTACCACGATAGGGACGACGTGGTCCGTCAAAGCGTCTAGACTCACGCCACGCGTCACGGGGATACAAGTCATATGAAGGATGACCATATCCACGCTGGGGATGGACACCACGAAAGGGAAAACGTGGGCCATCAAAGCGTCGTGACTCAAATCCTCTGTTTCGTGAACCAAAGTCATATGAGCGATGACCAAGTCCACTGTAAGCACGAGAAGGAGTGTGAGGCGGATAGTCAACATAGGAATGATAGACTGCATTCCTAGCTAACTCAGCTTGCCTCCTTTCAATTCTCTTCCTTCTAAAGCAAAACTCATCCAAATGACCATCCCTACCACAAAACATGCAAGTAAACACATTCCTGGGTTTTGGTTTTGGTTGTGTAGGTGGTTTGGATTGTTGCTTTTGTTTCTTGACCTCTCTTGGGTTAAAGGATGGCTTTGGGTTTGATGGGTAGTAGGTGTCGGTGGGTTTAAGTTTCTCACTCTCATCTTGGAGGTTGGAGCTTGGTACAAACTTACCCACATTTTCACTCTCCTTCTCACACCTCTCATAACCCAAACCCAAGTTGTATCCTTGAGTTGAACCTTCCTTAACCCTCAGCAAGTCACTCTCAATTCTCTTCTCACTCTCTTTGGTTCTTGTGAGGCGAGTGGTGAGGTATTCGACTTCTTGGGATAGCTTTAGGTTCTCGTTTTTGGTGGTGACAAGATCACTCTTCAAAGAAACACACACAACACACGGTGGTGGTGTTCCACGAGGACCACTTAGCAATTTTGCCTCTAGCTCTTTGACTTTGGACAATTGACTATCCAAGTCCTGTGTGAGCTTAGGGCAAGTCTTCCAAGTCCTGTGTGAGCTTAGGGCAAGTCTTGCAAGCACCCAAGAGTAGAGGTCGAGCCTTGAGCTCCTCTAGCTCTTTCAAAGCACTCTCAAGCTGACTGGCAACTTGAGCATGCACATCTTTCAAAGAGACTAGATCATTCATGACAACATCACAAGACTCACACTCTACCACCCTATCCTCATCAACACAAGACTTGAGAAAAGCAAGATCAACATTGGTACTTTCAAGCTCGGACTTTAGCTTACGATTCTTGCGCACAGCCTCAACTAACTTCTTATCTTGCTCAAACAAGGCATTACGCAAGTATTCATTTCGAAAGATGAGCTCCTCACGAGTTTGTGATACCTTGCTTGTCTCGGAGTCGGAGTCGGAGTAGGGATCATCCTTTGCCATGAAGCAGAGCCCGGTGAAGTCGGAAGTCTTCTTCCTGTCCTTTGACTTCTCCGGCTTCTCCATCTCCTCCTCAGCGCTTGAGATGTCATCGCCCGTAGAGTAGTCGACGTCGCTGAGAGAAGCCACAAGTGCCCTTGCGAACCCTTCGCCATCTTCTTCTTGGTGTTCTTGCCCTTCTTGGAGAAGTTGTTCTTCTTCTTGGGTTCTTCTTCTTGGCGGTCGGTGTAGTCGAACTTCTTCTTCCGCTTGGGGCAGTCGGCGATGAAGTGACGAGGATCGCCGCACTCGTAGCAGCCACGGGGATCACACCTCTCCTATCTCTTCTGTTGTTGAAGGAGCGCTTGAACTTCCTGATCAGCAAGGCAAGATCCTCCTCCGGAAGGGACTCCACCTGTTCATCTGAAGCTGCAACCAAGGAAGAAAGAGCAAACTCCAAAGTAGATTTGTGAGAGGGGTTAGTCCCATAAGATGCATTACCATGAGAGTCAGTCATCAAAGCCATACTAGTGGATGCATTGTGGTTCGGACGTGACTTCCTAGAGAGCTCGTGAGACTTGAGCTTGCTATAGAGCTGCTCGCAGGTGAGTGTGCCAAAGTCGGGGGATTCCTCCAGTGCGGAGATCTTCACACCCCAAGTGTTCTCATCTAGTGAGTAAAGCAATTGCTTAGCACGCTCATTGTCAGTGTAAACAAGATCACCACATGCCCTGAGATGACACACTATGGACTCGAATCTAGCAAACGTAGCATCTAGCGACTCGCCAGGCAGCTGTGCAAAGGTCTGGTACTGCCTGTTGTACGAATCTCTACGCATGGTCTTAACTTGGTTAGTGCCTTCATGATAGGAGCAAAGCGTCTCCCATATGGCATGAGCAGTCTTAAGGTGAGCAATGCGATCGTACTCCTTTCTACCGAAGGCGGAAAGCAAGATGTTAACAGCTTTAGAATTGTTATCGAATTGAGCGATCGCACCTTGCTGCGCCGTCTCCATGTTCTCCGGAATCTCGTAGTCGGTTTGCACAATGGTCCATATCCCAATGCCTTGACTCATGAGATAGGCTTGAGTGCGAGACTTCCAATAGGAAAAATCTTCCCCATCGAAGACCAAGAGCTTGATCGCACCTTTCCCCATGTCGCCTTCGGATCACAAAGCCAGTTAAGCTCAACACGTGATCAAACCGGCTCTGATACCAATTGAAGGACCGAGTAGGCGACCAGAGGGGGGGTGAATGGGAGCCGATAAAAATTCTTCGAAAGAACTCGGCCTATGTCCCGACCCGCCTCAAGAACAATCACCAAGATCACACACACATATGAGAAGTGTTGTGTTGACCCTAGGAATGATTGTGGATGAGATATAAGCACTTGCGGAAGCAAACCAAGCGAACACGCACTCAAGGAGATGAACCGACGAAAAGATTACAGAAAGTCCCCACCGGATATTCCGGTAATGAGCCGGAGTGTCCGGTACCTGATTTTTTCGAGTACAGAAACCTCCCACCGGAGTATCCGGTATGTAGCCGGAGTATCCGGGCCTGGAGAACTCGGAAAACGAAGTTTCCTACCGGAGTATCCGACACTGTCATTTCAGCACGCGCGCAAGCTCAAGAAAAATCTCGAAACCGGGTCAAACGACCTCCAAAAATCACGAAATTTGAACTATAGCTTCGTCTTGAGATGGGGAACAACATCCAAGAGGATTCATCTCAAAATCCCCACAAAATCTCCACGGATTTTGAATCTTATCAAGAACCTAGGGTAGGGATGAACTTGAGAGGGAAACTTCACCAAATCATCAAATCGAAGGTGCTCGTGCCATGGATTCGGTCAAGGACCTACCAAGGGTTGTTCTAGCACATCCTAGCACCAAGATCCCCCAAGAAATCCGCCCCAAAACGCATCACAAAAGGCGAATCGAAAATCACCCGAAAATAGCTCCGAAAATAGGGAAAAAGATAAATTCGGGAATTAGATGAGGAGGAAGAACAAGAGCACGAGATTGATTCAAACAAACTTCATTCCATTGATTCAATCACGAAATCCATAGGTACAAAGCTAGGGCGCCGCCCTCTTCCTCCCTCTCTTGTTGAAAGTTGAAGATACAAGCTCTCACCTTGTTCCCTCTCCTCTCATCTCTCTGTAGCTCTCCCCTAGCTAGTCCTATCCTCTCGATGCAAATGACTTGGTCCCTCAAGGCTCAAGGTGGCCAGCCAACTCCACCTCCCTATATGGGCATTTTCTCTTTCCCAACATACCCCTAAGGTATTACATACTCCCACCTACCACTAGGGGCAAAATCGTCCAACTCTTTTTCCTTCGCCCGAACGCCATCGGGCCCTTCACGACTTCGCTTCGCCTCGACGCAACCTTCGCGATGGTGCCACGTACACCACCATGCGCCGCCGTCGGTTTTGAGGCCCAAACCGGGAAACCGTCCGCCCGCCGGTTTTGAGGCATAAACCGGGAAACCACCTCGATGTCGACGCGTGTCACCCCGTCCCGCGAACCTTGCCGTCAAGTCTTCTCGTCCCAGCCCGTCGGGACCCTTCACTTGACTCGGCCTCCCGTTCGGCTCTTGACTTGGTCAACCCGCCGTCTTCATCACCTCCACGGTTTTGAGGCCAAACCGCGAAACCCTCCGTGCTTCTTGTCCGCCACGTGTACGGTGTGGATCACCTTGACCTCACCCGGCCTCTCGATCGCCTGGACCCAAGCCTCCCGCTTGTTCCTCCCGATCCTCTCGCCTGACCATCAAGTTGACTCTATTGACCTACACATCATTAGACAAGCAAACACATTTCTCCATCTCCTCCATACTTCCCATCACCTTCACCAACTCCGGTTAGCCATAAACATAATCAATATACATGCTCATGCAAACATCAAGTTCTCACATTTCAAACTCGAACCCCATGTCAACTCAAACTAAGTCGTTGTCAATTACTCATCACATCATGAACCATGGCACATCTCAACATGGTTCCTCACAAACAGAACCGCGCCAGTCTCCGACACCGCGTCTTCCTGTCATTGCAGGGGCGGACGGTGATCTCGTGATCGTCTACAAACCGGAGGGTGGCTGCGCGGAACCTGGAGGCGCTCGCTCGTCGGGGCTGCGGGACGAGCCGCATGCAGTGCGGCGACGCAGACACGCGGGAGTTGGAACGCGCGTGTGCAGGACGACGAGGCGCACCGGCCGTCGGCGGCCGACGATGAAGCAGCCGGTCCAAGCGCTGGAGAGGCTCGATCTGTGACCATGGACGTACGTGCGTGCTGCCGATCCGGCGTCGATGCAGACTTTCGCCGACCACGCTGGCGCTGTGAGCACGCCTCTGTACATGATCGAGGATTACACTCATCGTCAGAGCTTCTAGCCGGGCGTCTGTGTGCCATCGGCGTCGGGGATTTCTTCACTTCATGGTGAAACTTATCTTCCGTGTTTCCTGCTGCTTCAGGAACGGTTAGCCCGTACAGGCCCATGAGCTAATTTGGCGGGCTAGGCTAATTAGCAACCGGGCTTTCGGGAGAGATTCCTTCGACGGACAGGCTAAGGCGGTAACAAAAAGGCCTTTGCGACTGCGGCACTCCGGTCCGCAAGTAAGCCTGCGGACCCCCAACTACTAGTAAACAAGATGGCTCGGCCCAGTAAAAGGGGGAACTCAAAACGGAGATCACTGGAGCTGTCGAGTGTCACAAAAACACGGAGATGTTTCTCAAAAAAAAAACACGGAGATCACTGGAGCTGTCCGAGTGTCACAAAAACTCCGACCTGGCCTCTCAAAAAATTAAAAAAAAACACCTCCGACCTGGCCGCAAAAGCGACTCCGTCCGCAGTCAGTGCGGTGGTGAACTGGTGAACTTGCAACTTCCGACGGTGCAACTGCAAACATGCATGGTGCGAAACTACCAGGCCTGCCGCATCCGCTGTCATGGCTCTGGTCCGGCCTTCTCTTCTTTCTCCCGGTTAAGTTTCCTCGCCCTGGCCCAGGGCTTAATAGGATTGATAAGAATACTCATACCAACAGTTGCAACTTCTTTTCTGGGAGCTCATCTCGAAAGAACTCCGGGGTTAAGCGTGCTTGGCCCGGAGCAATTTCGGATGGGTGACCGACCGGGAAGTCCTTCCCGGGTGCGCACGAGTGAGGACAAAGTGCGCAGAAAAGACGTGTGTTGGTCTGTGGGGACAGTCTTGAGATCCTAGAGAGCTGCCAGGCGTGCGGGCCCGGCCTCGTGGAGGCGGGACGTCACACTTTTGGTGCCCGCGTACTCGTTCAGCGATGTCCGATCAGTATGTTGATTTATGAACAATTCTGCAACGGCGCAGGGCATTGGGCGACCGATCTTGCGGATAAGATCAGGCCGGCAAGGCGGCAACCCTGCCTCGAACGGAATCAGATTCCTTGTCCCGGCCTGCAACTAGCCATGCACCTTGCTTGCTAACTTCGAACTTCAAAGCAGCACATTGCACGGCGTCAGTTGCTGCAAATCGTGAGACAACAGGCCGAAAAATCACGTGCCCTCTGTGTCCGAACCTTGACTGCCGGAGCAGATGCAGGTAGTACAGACGCAAATTGCAACGGTTTGGTTTCAGTGTCAGGACTCGCACGAACCTTGAATCGATGCCTGTGACATGCATGTACTACTACCGTCTACCGCCTGATGGTTGCCCGCGGTCCAAACCCCCTAGCCAGCGGCAGCCGGCAAGTTCCCGCGCCACGATTAAACAACAGCGTGAATGCGTGATCACAGACAGCACCGCTACACATGGCGACGGAACGGAGCGCGCGTTGGGAAGAAGAATCCGAGAAGCCGGCCGGGGCGCGTCCACAGCCGAGAGCTGACCGACCAGCTGTGCCTTGCCTCGCCTGCCTCCTCCTCCGCACGGTGGTGGCGGGAACAGCTCACCGAAGCCGGCAACTGTCACGCCCACCTCCTCGATTCTCCGATAAAAACTGCGTGTCTTGCCTGGCGCACGCCTCACGCTCACGTGTGCGAGCGTCGTCCACGGATAGGAAGGAGATCGTGACCAGAGCGTGCGATCGATCGCATTGACGGCCGAGTTTTGTTCGGGCCGTGCCGCCCGCCTCGGCGCCCAGGGAATCGCCCGGTTGGCTGCGCGGAGATGCGCTGCGCCCCGCCGACGAAGCCGGCGCGCTGCCGGTTGCCGCCTTGCCACGGCGCCGGCCGGCAGGGGGAGGCAAGCGTGCCGCGGATCCCAGGCGCAACGCGCGACAAGGCACGGTTTGTTTTGTGTGCAGGTGGTTGGGCACAGATCAGAGTTAGGCGATGAGAGCTTGTCGCGCTTGTACAGCTCAGTAGGCCAGCGCCGATCGTCCCCGATTAGTAAATGCGAAGTGCGTGCTCGTTCGGTGGCACGGTGCTGGAGGCGTGGCAGAGGAAGATCAATGTGCTGCAAATGCAAAAAACCATAAACAAGAAGTTGCGCATCGTTTGCACTTGAAAAGAAAAAACTAAACAAGTTGCGGCCTGAACTGAACAGAAGCTACGTGAAGCAGGCAAGCGGGAGCGTACAGCTTGGCTGTGTGTGACCTGGCACCAGTTCATGCCCAGCAAGCAGGCCAACACCTCGGGTAACATCTATACTCAGAATCATGTACGAGTACTACTAATTTCTTTTAGATGGAAACCAAGATTCTTGTGTGTCACATTGTTATATGCGCTGGAGCAGTTCGTTCGATTCACCAACAGTTCGGCAGAAAGATCAGCGATAAGTAAGTACTCTGTACACATCGTGTGTTATAATTAGACTTGACTGGTGATCCAAAACCGTATACTAGTAGTAATATCTTGTGGGAGCCAGGCGCTGCACCCCTGATTGCCCGTCCACTGAACTAGGCCAAGAACTGGTCAGAACCCAAATGTGCAGGTCATGCACGGCTTGGCCGTTTCTCTTGACATCCCGTCGAGCCCCGCTTTGGATCCCGGCGTCGGTGGCGCGAGTACCGTGGCGCCGGCGATGAACAACACCGTGCGTAGACAAACGGTAAGAGTCACCGGGAAATTGGGTGCGAAGCTCACTAGTGACTAGCCGCGAGCAAAGTTGGATAAGCAATTTGGCCACAGGAGGCAGGAAGTGGTGTGGTTTGTAGCGTGATGTGAAGGAGGGGTTCGAATTTGCTTTCTCCGTGGAGAAGGAAAGAGAGGCCGCAGCCTGGGGCTGGGAGTGGAGATTGGAGAAACAAACGCCTCGAGAACGTACGCGTCGCTTTCGGCTGCTTTCCCCCGGTCCCTTCCTTTGCTGCTTTTGAAGCTTCGTTCCACCTTTCCGGAAGCTCCCGCGCCAGCCATGCATCTCTCTCTGGTTCGCGTCAGCAAAAAGCGCTCCAACGCGGGGGCGTTTCTTCTCGAAAACAGGCGGTCGCCTCCCCAGACCGGCTTTTCCTGGGTGATCGGGACACGTTCAGACCGGGGTAAACACACTGAAGAGGCACCAGCTAGCGCTAGCGGAACCTGGCTGACGTCCCCTGCATGCCGTTTTGAAGAATTTGCGTACTGGAGCTGCTCGGTTTTCAGACCCCCGCGCACTTGGGTGCTTGCTTCCGTTATCGCTGACCTGATCTCCACACCGCAGCCGGCAGGAGGCTGCTAAGAACGCTCGACTAGTGCACCTTCAGTCTTGTATCTCATTTCGTAATCGATTCTGCGCAGGTCAACCGAAACTACAAGTGCTCTGCTTTTCAGGATGACTTGGGGCGCATTTGCCAAATGCCCAATCACATCGACTGATCTCGATCGAATACATCGTGTACCCCCAAAATTGCGTTTCTGTTTCTTTCTTTGTAAGGCCGAACACTGAGAATTGTGTAAATTTGTCACCCATATCGATAACAATTGTTGTGCGGAGATTGCAGAGCTCCAAGTGAACAAAAGAGGCAGAAGCAGAGACAATGATGGTCAAAAGAAGCATCATGTTGATTAATGCGATTCCAGTGGGATCAAGTAAGGAACAAGTGAGTGAATACACATGGAACCCATCGAACCAAACATCATTCCCTTCCTGAACCCTGACGCTATGAAACGGCAAGAAGAAGAAGAAGAAGAAAAATCTCTATGTCCTGCTAAAGAAGAAGCCGGGTCAGAAGAGGAACTGCGATGCCTGCGCGACGGCGTCGTCGAGCCACCTCCTGGGCTCATCCATGAGCTCGGGGCTGAGGCGGACCATGAGGACGCAGAACTCCATCTCGCTGAGCGCGCCGTCGCCGTCGAAGTCCCCTCGGCGAGCATCCCGCGGAGGTCGTCGTCGGACATGCCGCCCAGGCCAGCAGCGGCGCGTTGCGGCGGAGGCTGTCGAAGGTGATGAGCCCCGCGCCGGGTCCATGAGCAGGCGGAACCCGCTGGCCAGCTCCTGCATCAGGCCCTCCTCGCCCAGCCGCTCCGCCATCACCGGCAGGTAGTCCTCGAAGTCCACCGCCTGCTGCTGCTGCTGCTGCACCTGCCTCTGTTGCGCCGCCATCGCTGTGAAATTAAGGAGATGTGTGTTTTCGCTGCTAGCTGCTGCTGGTGCTGTTGCTGGAGAGGATTGAGCTCTGTGATGGTTTCTTGATGTGGCTAGTAAACGAACACGAGAGGCGCTGATGAACTGAGTCCGATGGTGTGGAGGAGGTCGGGAATAAATAGGCGGGCGCGGAAGGAGGAGGAAGCGGGGCTGGGCTTCAGCGAAGGTGCCGAGGCCACGCGGGACGGGGGCCGGTGGATGGGGGTCACGTGTGCGTGCGGATCGCGGCTGATGCCACTGGGGGTTGGGTGACGCGGGCGCGAGACAGGTTGGATGAGCGTTGGCGCGAGTTGGACATGGGCTGGACGGACGGACCGCGCGCCGCGCAGCTTCCTGCGCGCTTCTTCGCCTCTCCGCCGCGGGACGGACGCCGGGAGCGCGTACGTGTGTGGACGGCGGAGTTCGCTTCACCGTGACTATGATGTGTGCGGCGACCGAAGTGAAAGCGACGGATGGCGCGTCGGCGTCGCATGGGCCCTCCACACTGGACCAATCATCGTGACGGTACGTCGGTGCAACAGATATTCATTCGCAGCGTATCCGGGCGTACGTTCACTGCTGGAAGCTCTGAGGGTATACGTGATTACATCACTTGTTCAGGTTTTACTAGTTCTAGCACTTTGTCAAGATCGGTTTTTAGTATGTGCGCTCCAGAAATTAAAGTGATTTTCGGTATGTAGCAAAGCTAACTATGCTGATTAATAGCCATCCCATTCGATCCGCCAATTTGTTCTCGCTGCGTCTTACCGCGGGCGAGACTACGAAATGCAGAAGATTCGTGCGTACTGGATAAGAAAGCTCAGATCATGACTATTGCTCTGGATTAGATATCCTAAGATGTGATTTAGATGCCTCCAAGAGAAAAAAAAAAGCTGGATCAGATCAAGTAAGAAAGGAGAAACTTCGCCAGGTCCGAACACATGACACTATCTTTTATCTTGATAATTGTACCTGACTTTTTTATATCCATAAGAAGTTTCCCACCCAACTTTTGCTGGCGCGCGTGTGGCGATCATGTCACAGAAAGCAAGCTGCAGTACAGGAGTATCTTTCTGCCAGAATACATGTAGCCGTATCGTCTGCCGACTTTCAGACACACAAGTTTCATCGAAGCTTCGGTCAGAACCCGAACCGTATGCTGATCTGCGTCGCTTTGTTCAGTACAACTCATCACGGCTAGCAAACTTTTTCACACGAGAGTCTCGTACGGTTCGTCCCCGAACACTAGCTTTTGTGCTTCGAAGCTTGGGCGTCCCTTTTTGTGGTTTTCCTCCACTTTTGCTCACACGGGAGACAGAAACGGCATGGCGACGACCGGCGCGTCGGTGACAGTCAGTTTACTCTTACCTGCCTACTGCTGGGGCCACTTTGTTCCGTTTGTGCGCGACTCCACATTTTCCATGTGTTCTTCCTCTCGAACTACCAGCATCCTTTTCTACTGCGGCTGTCTCTTTCAGAGTGGGGATCAGCAGCAGCAATTCAGCCAGCAATTCAGCACACGCTGATAACGATTCATCCGTGTCTGCACGTTTGGATGCAGTGTGATTGTGTGAAGATTGGCGCAGAAAAAGCAAAAGATACGAAGCAGTACTACCATCATGCTAGAAAAAGGAGTTAGGCAGGAAGACCTTCCCGTGAAATTGCAGTGAGATTTACTGATACATCGGTCTTCAGGCGCCTCAGCGTTTTACTTGCAGCACAAAGACGACGTTTCTGGGCAGGAAATTTCAGCGAGGGACCATTCTGACCTCAATGTCCTGGGTGGTGGAAACCAACGCTACCTGAACTTCCTGCCCTGAAAAAAAAACCGCCTTTGCCTTCATGTTTTCTGAGTGTGATTAGCTAAAACCATCTTGGAGCATCCAACTGATTCAACGTCATCTTAGAAAGAAAAAGTGGCATCAGCATACACGAATAACTGAACACAGAGGATCCATGTTTGACAGTTCGGGCAATCCAATTCTCTCGTTCAATTCTGTAACACAAATGCAAGCATGACGACTCTTTCAATGGTGTCGTTGACGTTCGTATAGAAGAATGGTTACACTTTACTCCTAAGCTACATGTAAAAATGGATGTTACAAACATTTAGTCTATACATGAACACGGTAGAATCGTTACTATATTTGATCTACATGACAGCGGTTTTCTGCCCTAACACTTGGCTGAACCATTCCACTGATGCCTTGGGTATCCTTGTCAGGTTGTGTTGTAGTCAATGTAGTAGAGGCCAAATCGCACGGGTGTACCCTGAGTTCCACTCCCAGTTATCAAGCAGTGACCACACGAAGTAAACCATGCACATTGCAACCTTCCTTCCTGCAGTGATTCAGATGAGGAAATGTTGAAAAAACATGATATTACGGTTGTAGACACATGGGAGACCAATAGTGCTGGCAGTGAACACTCACCTTATAGCATCAAGGAGGTTAGTCATGTAGTCGTTGTGGTACTGTATCCTTTTATCATCCTGCAGAACGTTCTCTAATCTTGATAATGGATGATTAGCATCATCCATACCTGGTACACCGGAACACCCCTTTTGTCATTGACCCTCTCAAGGCAAAAGGTCATATATATATATTAACAATAGAATCTTTGGCTACCTACCATTTTCAGTAATGACCACAGGAGGATTTCCATACTTCTCTTTGATGTACTTCATCAGCTTAAACATGCCCCAAGGAACAATATGCAGCCAACTTGATGCTGCCTGAAAAGTTGATAAATGCAGTCATCGATCAAACACTTTGTTAAACGATGAAAAATGGAAGTAGAACAAGTCTGAAAAAATATCTGTAGGGATTGTACCGTATCTCCTATTCTCTTTCCATGCCTATATGCTGCAGCAGTGGACGGAAGGGAGAAATCAGTAATACTAAAAATGGACAACAGAAATCAGTAATCACTTCATTTAACAAGACTGACCAGTCGGTATGGTTGCAGAATCAGTTGAAACATCATTCATTACAAGTTTCCTGATCCGCATTCTGTCATTCCTACATATAACGTGGTATAGTGGTTATGCCTACAAAATCTAGTGAACCAGATACTAACTTTGATGCCTGAATTGAAAACTGAGGCAATCTATCTCCTGCAAGTTTTCTGCATAGAGAAGGGTAGCGGCAAACATTAAGGGATCCAGGAACCTGTATTCAGACATCCAAAATTAATAAAGGAACAAGAATGAATAAATGTGGATGTATAAAGATGGTCCAGAGATGTATTACCATCCAAGCTCAAAGTCCATCGCTCGTGCTGCTGCCTCCATGTCTTCATTGACATCTGTAAGTGGTTCATACCACTTCGAATCAAGCGCAATTCCAATAAGACCTCCTTGTGCTTTCTGCACTAAGGGCAAAAGGCCATTCATGTTTCGTACTACAAGATACATATCTTGGAGATGCGGGTTACAATAAATTACCTGTAGTACTTCTTGTAAGTATGAAAAGCACCAGCATGAGCTAAGAGTATGTTGTGAGCTACAACATATGGTTCAGTTGATGATTTACCCTCCCTGCAGAACAAATGAGACATAATGGAACATCTCCCAGGTGCTTGGATGCCAAGGTCGTAGCCTTCAATCGCAAAGTTATGGGGCTCATTAAAAGTGATCCAGTGTTTCACTCTGTCTCCAAATTCTTGAAGCAAGTAGAGGCATAGTGAACAAAATCGTCCCTGCATGATTTGGCTATCATGGTCAATAAAGCCAGTTTCCTGAACTTTGTTTTAATTTTATTGACATACAGATAATATTAGCAATGGGTTTGATCTAAAAGAAGATGGCATAATAGTCTTCCATACACGATTTGAGAGTTTAACCATCCACCATATCTATCTTCTAGTGCTTGTGAAGGTCCCAGTGAAAGATCGTTGCATATGGTTGTATACCTGACATATATATAAATATAGTGTGAGCACAAAAAAGACAATAAAAACTGACAGTTAGCAACAATTCCATTGCTCAGGTACCAAAATTTGAGAAGGAACCTTTATCTAATAGAGCATCTATGAGTCTGTTATAGTAATTCAATCCTTCTTCATTAGGTTCTCCCGTTCCATCTGGCAAGATTTTCATAAACAATTTTAGCACTTAGTGGGAAAGAAAAAATGATACATAATTCAGAAAGAGTTTATTATTACATACTTGGAAAAATACGTGACCATGAGATAGAGAACCGGTACGCATCCATGCCAATGTCTTCATCAGGTCACATCTTCCTGCCAGTCAGGATTGGATTTGTGATTTCTGAATAGTTTTTCAGAGTACATAAATTTTATTTAGTTGACAATCAAATATATTGGCAGCAACATGCCAGAGATAGTAGAGTTGCAGTTCTTTCAGTAATTAAAGTGTCAATGAAATGAAAGGGTGCTAAAAGAAAAACTGGCGCCAGGATACTTATCTGAGATAAATATATAAAATAGCGCTTACGGACATCCAATGAACCGGAAAACGCAAACTGATTCTGATTTATCAATTGAAAGCGATAGTCAAATGAAAGCATGCAGCTTTTGATATCGCTGCCAGATATGCATGTATCAAGGGACTTGCTCATGCTTGAAAGCAGAGGTCTCTAAGACATCCATTGAATTCAGTTTCAATAGATCATCGAGATGTCAAAATTTATGTATGTATTAGTTAAAAGGTCTAGGTTAATTATCAAATGGATCATGTCAAGTAAAGAAGGAATTTAACGATAATGGCAACTTACCTTTGTAACGATGATAGTGATCAACAGCAACATCTGCATTGCTGAAATCTATCACCCGACCTGCAGAAAAGCCACTGGATGATGATTCTGGACAGAGATAACGTCTTATACTACAGCAGTTTTGCAAGAAATCCTTATTACTGCACCAGGTCGTCTTGTGAGGGTATCCCATATTGTAGGTCCACGCTGACCCTCATTGACAGCACTTCATACTGGCAAACACATTGACAAGAATCAGACATCCAACTAAGAACGGATCAGCTAAAATCACAGAAATTTCAGTAAACCGACCTGGTATGTGAAGAAAGCAGTGCCAAAGACAAAACCAGGAGGGAAATCTGCTCTCCTTATGGCTTCAGCACAAGCAGCAAAGCTGATAAGGATATGAACCAGTGTTAAAACACCCATGGCGTCTCCTTGACTTGCAGCAGCACCTACTAGCAGTGTCCTTCCATGAATAAGTACTAGAAAGGATCACAAGAATCAAGATATATAAAAACCTTTGAGTGGTGGAGTGTGGGAAGCAACTGAAGCCTGAGCTTCGCTTGTCTTGGAAGCCCTTTCAGTGTGAGTCTCCGCTAAGTAAGTTTTGTGGAGGCTTAAGGGTGCAAAATCTCTATCATACGGACATGTAATCAACAAGAGAAGGAAACTCCTTGACAGGTCCACTCCGAAGTTCCGTCAAAAAAAGGTCCAGCTTCAAGTGTCACGTAGTGAGCAAGTAGTGCTTGCTTGGTGCAACAACTTGAGGCAGAAAGGTGTTTGCGATGCACTCCAGCATTCATGGATAATACCACATAGGAAGCCTTGGTATTTAGGTGGCTACTCCAGTTTGAAAGGACCGCTAAACTCTTATCAGTGATCCACATGGACTGAAGACCTCATGACTAGATGATGCCTTTTTTCTTTTCTTCAAAATTACCACTGTGCGAGCTATCAATATGAAACTTCTTATGGCCATGACGCTAGCAACTATGAAAGGAAATTGCTGTAATATCCTAACAAATTAAAAAAGACCTTTCCATTCCATTTCGTTTGGCAATCGCCGGATAGAAACAGAATATTGGGTGATCATTGCATGGTGGACCTCAGTATGTACAGTGAATGGAAAAGGGAAAGGAAATGAAAGTTTGCAAGATTCCGAACAAGGATTAGGGACTCGATTGGGCCA